>JBBBDQ010000564.1:1832500-1882500 GCA_037127315.1 Ascarosepion bandense | reverse complement strand
ATGCATGACTGACTGGGCAGAAGATTATCCCGCAGTAGGTTGCCATTGCTTTCTGCGGTAGACTGGTTGCCGACCAAGGCTGCAGAACCCACTCTGTCTTGTTATTTAACCCATAGCTGGAGGGAAGAAACGGATTAATACCTTTCCGAAGGGTATTTGCGCGTATATGATTCAACTGGAATTCGAACTCGGCTCTCCGATTTCTCGTTCCGAGTCGATATCCACTGGAACACAATGGGGTGATATTCTGGAAGTGGTTTGTTTGTGATTGGTTGGGTCGTCTTTTTTTTTTTTGGTTTAGGATTAGCTGATTTTTTTAATTCTTTTATTGCGTAATTATTTGATTTATTGTTATTTTAATCTTTAGTGGATACGTGAATGGGTGTTTGTTTAATGTGGATGGGCACCTTTTTGTTTTATTAACTTTTTTACTCTTGTTTTATCTTTTTTCTTAATATTTTGCTCTACTTTGCCACGTGACGGTTTATTTTTTCTGGGTAATGATTGGGTGTTATTGTATTTATGCTTGTGGAATTTGCTTTTATTTATATTTTATTTATTTTATTTTTATTTTTATTTCAGTCGTATTTGTATTAATTTCAACTATCGAGCACTTTACGATAAAAACCAGAAATGAAAGTAAGTTTGCAATGAATGACAGTGGGGTGAACTAAAATATTATTTAACAGGTAATTTAAATCGGTTTTTATGACAGCCTTTAAACATAATAAAATAAGTAAAAAACAAGCAGAAAAAAGTGGCTTAATCTAACATGCTTCACTTTATTAAGCTTCTATAGAGATCTTCTTACAAAAAATGAATTAAACATATTTAGAAAGATAAAAGTATATACTAGAATGATGATTGTGGCATACGTGACAAGTGTAATAAGCAATAGATGTTCATTTTAAAGTACACACACACACACACACACACACACACACACACACACACACACACACACACATATATATATATATATATATATATATTTTAATCATATCACCCCGAGCAAGGCGGTAATGCCACTGATGTGCAGGGGGCTACATAGGAGCGAAAAGATTGGAAAAGAGAAAACCGGAAACCGCTTCCTAAACAGGAAACAAGGGATGAGCCTCTTCACCTGTTCAATAGATGTGGGTGGAGAGTGAAGCGGTCAATAGTTTAGTCTATCTACTCCAATTGAAGAAAAAAAAGAGTGAGATGATTGGAAAAGAGAAAACCAGAAACCGCAACCTAAACAGAAAACAAGGGATGAGCCTCATAACCTGTTCAATAGACAAGGGTGGAGTGTGAACCGGGCGATAGTTTATATATATATATTTTTTTTCCAATTGTAAACGAGTTATGACGCGACCTAGGTTTCTGCCATGAGTGGTGTCTTCAGGCGATTCTCAATCACTGATTTTATCGTTTCAGTCATTAAAATCGCCTGAAGACACCACTCATGGTAGAAACCTAGGTCGCGTCATAACTCGTTTACAATTGGAAAATATTCAAAAGTTCTACAATATAATTGTATTGAACAGTTTTTAATACAAATGTGCACTGGTCAATTCTTATCATGACCAGAAACTAAGTAATTAAACAATCAATTATAAATATATAGAGAAATCAACGCTCAGAGGCGACAGTGTTTCAGGCTGGGCGCAATCATCAGGTCTGTGGATTTCGTCTAGCATGAAACAGTCTGTCGCCTCTGAGTTTTGACGCCTCTGAGTGCAATTTTCCCTTTTCCATTTACATACGCACTATCTGTGATATTGAGGTTTTTATCTCGTAATCTAGCTCCTCATATATATATATATATATATATATATATATATATAGTGTTGAGTTGTGATAATATTTAGTGCCAAGGTTGTTTATTTTTCAGTGCGTTTACTGATAAGATATATTTTGGCAAGCGGGTTGTTCATCGTAAAGTGCTCGATATCGGGTGGTGATAGATCATTGACAAGCACAAAGGGTTTTTCAACGCTCAGTTAAAGTAAAAAAAACAAACTATTTGTTGTTATATATATATATATATATATATATGTGTGTGTGTGTGTGTGTGTGTGTGTGTGTGTGTGCTGAATGCAGTTTCAAGTTTTTATTGCAAGTATTTGTCTGATATTACACAACCTTTACCAAAATATTTTCAAATAATATGTCCGTTGTCCGGCTGTTGGGTTAAAAACTGAACTATTTGTTCCTTCAGTGTTGAAATTGAGTTTATTTTATGCACGCATGCTTGTGTATAGGTATTTCTGTATGTGCGCAAGCGAAATGTAGGAGATGAAAGGTCGTGCCGAAATTACGTCTGAAGTTTTAACCCACTAATCCCATTGCAAAACGAACATTTCTCCTCGATCTCCTGATCTCCTGTTATTTAGCACCACATATTTTGATCTTTAGTCGTGCATTAGCAGAAGGTTTGTTAGAAGGGGTAATACCGAAGTGAAAGATTGTGCCAAAAACGATATGGGACAATGTTGTGGGAATAAGGACCCCATCTCCTGTCTAACAATCTATGAGAAGGCCTGGGTTTTGTAATTAAATTAAGTATATCGAAGGGTGTCTATCATTCTTTTTTTCTCTCCACCTCAATTTTGGTAGAGTCAAAATTAGAAATGTAGATGATTTGGTGGATGGTTAAGCAGTTGATAAATTATTATTTAAAAAAAAGTGTTAACATTTGAGCTTAAACATAGATTATTAATTTGAGCTTTGTAAGAATCATCAGGTCCTCACATATGTTTTGTCATATATATATATATATATATATATGTGTGTGTGTGTGTGTATGTGTGTGCGTGTGTGTGTGTTTGAGCATGAATATGTATGTGCGTGTGTCTACCTGAGTCGATGAACATTTATATATATGCTTGCATATTTTTAGTTGATACTATCTTACACACACACACACACACACACACACACACACACACACACACACACACACACACACACACACACACACACACACACACACACACACACACATATATATGCGTGTGTGTTCTGTGTGTAATTAAGCACGTAAGGGAGATGAGATGAATAAACATTTTTCTTTTTATCTGAGGCACGAAGACCTGTGATCAATTGGTAAATAATTTAACCCTTAAGCGACACGTATCAGACGACTAATTGGTAGCCAAAGGTATTTGCAAGAAAATATGTCGGATGACTTCTTAAAAAAAAACATCTTCAAAATTACACATAATCTCCGGCGAAGACAAGAAGTTTAAATCAACACCGAAGTGAAAGCAAAGCGTCGACTCAGTGCGTTGTGCGCCTGTCTGCAATTTGCTTATAACTTTTAAGTTTTTTCTTGTCGGGGTTTGGTGTAATGGATAATGACTCGAAATGAGCCAAGTTCTAATTCAGGTCGAGTTCGTTTCCTTCACTTACGCGCCTGTACTCTTCGGGGTGGTATGAATACTTTTGTCTCCTGATGAGCGGTTTTCAGAAACTCCGAATCGAGATAATTGAATATATTCTATCTGTCAGTTATAGTATTGCTATGCAGATATAAATATTTGGCGGACCTGAAGCAGATTATCACCACGTTGAATTTCGTTGTTTTTCTTTTCTTTTCTTTTTTACTTTTTACAGCGCAGTCTTATCGATTACCCACTTAGCTTCACGATTGACAAAAAGTTTTTAAAAAATTTCAATAATTAAACACGTTCTGGGTGGGGGGATCAGTTTTTCATACAACCTTATAGTAAATCTAGCCTCCATTTTGAAATCAGTCGCCGGTACGTCATTACCGACACCTGTAAATTTGTTCATTATCGAATTCTTTGGACGTTTTTCAGTGCAATATTATATTTTGCACCTTAAACTTTACGAATGGCTAAAAGATTTGCAAAAATTTCAATATTTAAACAATTGTGGGGGGACCAGTTTCTCAAACAACTGACCCCACCCACAAATTTGTTTAAATATTTGGATTTTGAAAATATTTTTGACAAACGGAAAGTTTAAGTATAAATCGATAGAACTGCGCTGAAAAAAATTAAAAAAAAAATTAAAAACAACGAAATTCAAATAAACAAAGCGATCCGAACGCGAGTGGCTGGAATAGGAGGATCAATTTACTTTAACGTTGTATGAGAAATTGACCCCCCCACGAAATTTGTTTAAATATTGTAATTTTTCAAATTTTTTTTGATAATCGGAAAGTTTAAGTAACGCTCAATAGAAAAAAAGTAAAAAAAAAAGAAGAAAAACAACGAAATTAAACGTGGTGTTAGTCTGTTTCAGGTCCGACAAATATTTATCTAAGTCTATTCATATACTGACGAAAAATAGTAATTCATCACTCTGAATAGCTGTTTAAATTTACTAAACTATATACAGTACTGTGCAAAAGTATTAGGACAAGAACTATTTTATCTTTTATCAAAATAAAGTTTAAAATCATCCCTGTCCTAACACTTTTCCACACTACCTGTAGTGTTCAAAAGTATTAGAAGAGGGGTGATTTTTCCAAAAACCTCATTGAAATTCAAATACAGGATGAAAAGCCAAGTAAATTGCTAATAAATATTGATTATTTAAAACTAGGTGTAAAGAAATGTATTAAAAAGAAGTTATATTTAATTTTTCCTATTTTCTATTAAACAAGTTATTTTGAAACTACTCATTATTCTATTATCCTTGGATATGACTGACTTTTTTCATATTCCTCCCTCTCGAATTGATAAAGCTAATGTTACTTCTCAAGACACACTCATTGCTAACATGTTCTATCGATAGTATTCTCAACATCCTTCTGTAGAACCACATTCCTGTTGCTTTGAGTTTCTCTTTTATTCTTGAGGTGAACGTCCAGCATTCATTGCGATATAAGGAGGACAGATATTACTTAACAGGCTTGGCTCTTTTGATGCAGTAGTGTAATAGTCATTGTTGGGCTAACTTAAATAGTCAGGCGTCGTCCCATCATTTCTCATAAATATACATTAGGGCCAAAATTTGTAGTCATTTCTACCATAAACATATCTTTTCTTCAAATCTGAGAATGAAGTCAGTTATTAATAAGAAGAGTTGAAATTAATGCACGCATGAATTCACAGCCTTAGCATCGCTCTTTCATAGCCAGCCTATGAACTTTTCGACCCCCCCTCAGACTTGGAAAGAAACAATGCAGTTATTATTAGGTTGTCCCAAAAGATCGTAAACACTTGCAAAAAATTGAAATTTTACTCGCCAAGTAATCTAAGGTTACCAGAAAACACTTGCAAAAAATTGAAATTTTACTCGCCAAAACAACAAACATTATTGCTCAAAATAAAGACCATCATTTTCCAAGACTTTCTGCCATCGGTCTGCAAACTTTCGGATCTGGTCAAAGTACCATTCTGCCGGCTTTGAATCAAAGAATTCTTGTCACGGTTCCTCGACTTCATAAAACGAGTCGAATCGGCGGCGCTTCAGAAAGTGTTGCATTGAGCGGAAAAGGCCGTAATCTGATGGAGCACAGTCAGGACTGTAGGCTGGATGTGGCAGAACCTCAACGCCGTCCAGCTCTTCAAACTTGTCTTTGGTCTTCCTGGCGGTGTGTGGCTTGGCATCAAAGCGCGCTTTCGGTTGATCAGAGCCGGGTACTTTTGCTTCAACTTTTCGTAGACCCGCTCAAGTTGCTGACAGTAAAGTTTGGCACTGATGACACGACCATTCGGAACCAACTCAAAATGCACGATTCCTTTAAAGGTCCGCCAAACGCACAACATGACTTTCTTGCCGAATCGATATTGTTTTGGAACCAACGGTGTCTCTTGCCATTTCTGAACCCATCGCTTGTCTCGATTGTGCTGGACCAGACAGACCCATTTCGCAAGTGTTTACGAACTTTTGGGACAACCTAATAATAAGAATTGTTGATTTTTTTGAATGCAAGATACCTCAGATATAGCATCATTGCTTTAAAGTCAGACTATGAACGTTTCTTCTCACACTCGTATAGACATCCCACATTAATCAGATTGGGCAGATAAGATAGTCATTATGGAGAATTAAAATGCGTGTTAGATGTGACGTTATATTTGAACGTGCATATTTTTATATATTATTTCCACCCAAATATATTCTGTTAACAGGGATTAATCTGATAAAAGAATACTAGGACTGCACTTCAGCAGTCTTTCTTTGTTCATATCATCGAATTTACTGATTGCAATAAATATCTACCTTTGCTTATTCCTCAGATGAATCACTTTTAACACATACTCGAATTCCTTTGCAATGGAAATGAGAGATTGGAAATAATGTGTAGTTCTTCTAATGATTAGCAGTTTTTAAAAATTCATAAAAAAGTTTGATCTAATATTAAAACGAAGCTACTATCAATTAATCATCATAGACAATCGCACATATCTCCTATATTAGCATGGACCAGGCTTGCCTCCCAGAGAGTAAGACACTACGCCTCCTTGGTCTCACAATTTCAGCGGACCTCAAGTGAAATGACTATATCGAATCCATTGCTAAATCCGCTGCTATGAAAGTCGGTTCTCTGTGCAGGGCCCGGAGGTTTTATCCGTCTGAATCTATCCTGCACATTTATAAATCTACCATCCGCCCGTGCATTGAATACTGTTGCCATATCTGGTCGGGTGCCCGTGCTATTCTCCTTGGGCTTCTCGATAAGGTCCAGCGGAGGGTCTGTAATGTGATCGATACCGACTTAGCAGACCGCCTGCAGTCTCTCTCTCACCGGAGCGACGTGGCTTCCCTGTGTCTCTTCTATAAATACTTTCACGGCTTCTGCTCCGATGAACTTAGATCACTGGTGCCCCCTAGGTTCGAATTTGCACGAGATACTAGATTAGCAACTAGATCCCACCTTTTTACAGTGAAACCGATAAAATGCAACCGCAACTTCTACTCCAACAGTTTCTTTTCTCGCACTTCCCGACTGTGGAATTCTCTTCCACAAGACTGCTTCCCCGACGTCTATAATCTCCAGGAGTTTAAATGTAAGGTCAATAGACACCTCCTAACAAACTAACTCGCTTCCATTCTTTCAAACACTCTTCCCACCCATCCAACTATCTATTACTCCCCTTCTGACATTTCCTATATCTAAACACTCTTTCTATTTACCTTCCCCTATGTAGCCCCAAGCGCAATAGTGGCAGTGGAATGCCTTGCTTGGGGTGAAATGATTAAAAAAAAATCTTTATTTGATTCTCGCCTTATATAATTAACAGATTACAATAAAATAAAACAATAACATATTCTGTTGCGGAAGGGGCTTAACGCTATTACGATGGACCTCATTCGTAAACAGTTATATCCTATGAAGACACTTTACAAAGTGCGAATTCCAGCTAAAGAAGTATGTGTACTATGCAACTGTGATTGTAAATTTTTAAAACCAATATCATTCCAAGCAAGGCAGAAGTACCACTAACAAACAGGCAATTACAGGGAGGGAAAATGAGAGAAAAGACTGAGTATAAGGGAGACATGCAACGAAAGAAGGGTTGTAGAATCTGATACTCACAAGATACAGCGAAAGAGAGACAGGCAAAACAACGTGTAACATACTTGACCGTCTTGAGCAAGTCGATGATAGATCGTGGTTTGTGTGGATAACAGGTGTGCTATGAACCAGTATGGATAGGGAGATGTAGAACATGATCACCTACGTCCTGAAGGTAAACGGCACATAGAAAAATGAGATATAAAGGATTGTAGAAAGGACAAAATATGAACGGGATTCAAAAGGACAGGAAATAACGACTGATGTTATACTTGAATTTTTAAAGATCGTAGATCTGTGCGTGGCAGTAAAAAATAAGGCAAACAAAACAAAATAAAACAGAAATCGTTGCATTAAATCCTGGGTGACATTGATAATGGGATTTAGGAGCATTTGAACTCAAGGCCAATTTTTTTTATTATAAAATGGTGTCCAGCTGTTTTTTTTTATGATAAAATGTTTTTTTTTTAATAAAATGGGGTCCAACTTTTTTGTCACTATTGCTCAGTCAGTTAAGTGCCATACGTGATACACGCTTTGGGCGATCATGTCTCGAAAGAGACATGAATGACTGGGCAGAAGATTATCCCGCAGTAGGTTGCCATTGCTTTCTGCGGTAGACTGGTTGCCGGCCAAGGCTATAGAACCCAATCTCTCATGTTATTTGACTCATAGCTATAGGGGGAGGAGATTCATGATATTAAGTAGTATTCATTGGGGGATCAGTTTATTACTTCATAAAAATATAAGACTGATCCCCCGTTTATTCCCACTAGAAGCCTTAATCATATATTCAACTATTATATTCTGTCAGTCAGTTAAGTCCTATCCGTGATACACGCTTGGGCGATCATGTCTCGAAAGAGACATGACTGACTGGTCAGAAGATTATCCTGCAGTAGGCTGCCATTGCTTTCTGCGGTAGACTGGTTGCCGGCCAAGGCTATAGAAATTAATCTGTCCTATTATTTAACCCATAATTGGAGGGAAGAGACGGATTAATATATATATATATTAATATTATATAATATATATCAAAGGAATTCAACTGGAATTCGAACTCGGCTCCACGATTTGTTGTTCTGAGCCGATATCTACTGCACCACAACGGACATCCGTCGCTATTGCTCATCCTTTACAAATTCCAGGGGTAACTCAAGTATAGGTTAGCTGAGTATTGTTCAAGGAAAGAAACTGTCAGTGGTTTGCTAACCAGATGATCTGATACGTGTTATTTCCCATTAGTGTGGACATTTTTTCTGATAGAATTTTCCTAGCAGTAAGTTTCGAAATCTCCTTAGTGTAGACGGATACTAAATGAAGTGTAAGATTATTAATATAAAAAGATAGGAGGATTACTAGAAAGATATATAGTAATTAAAACAAAAATTAAAAAACTATTGAAATGAGAAAGTAAACAACCAAGGGATAAATTATAACTAGCCGAAAACCTACCCCTGGTCCAGTTCTATCCCCACTTTCTATATCCTATTTTTCTTTCTTTTTTTCCTTTTTTTCTTTCTTTCTTTATTGCACCAAATAGCGTCTCTGATATGTCAGTTCGATGTTAGTATATAAGAAGTGTTTTAGAATCCGAAGTAATTATTGATGGATCTGTTTATCATAATACCATTCATCAATATTAGTAGTTTTGTTTGCCACACTAATATCTCTAATCTTAACTACGATAAAAGAAGTAAGATAAAGGTAAGAAAAATCATATTTGTACTAGGATCGGTAAAAATCTTATTTAATAGTAGCGACATCGTGAGTGTATAGCAATATGAGGTAATTTTGAAATGATTCAACATCAATTCGTCGAAATCATATTTTTACCTCTCAATCGTGGGAGGGGCTACCTTAAATCCATGGCATATATACACAGTTCGTGGATGCTAGTTATTACACCTCATTAACATGGGTAATCATTGACATAATGTCTTGCTTCATGGATTCAAAACAGGTGAAACTCTGAGGGTATTATATCAAAACTGCATCTCTGTTTTCACGGTCACGAGGAAAAATTACATCCGGTAGTAAAGCATCTGATTAGGAGACTGATGGTTCGAAGTAGTCTAAAAACACCTTCTAATTGGTGTTATTCTCAGTTCTACCCTGACACGGGATGTTAGCACATTTTAGATTCTCAGTCAATAATAAAGTAGAAAGAAAACTCTATGAAAGTATAAATAGATATTCTTCTAGTAAAATACAAACAATACATTTCTCTATATACTAATGCCCAACAAAACTTTTTATTTCAAGTTGAAGTCATACGATTGCATTTGCAATATATTACCTTGAACATTTGCAATATATTACCTTGAACATCCGGCCGTAGGTAAGGTCAAGAAAAGACAACAAAAGGGGTTGACAGATATATCTGGTTATAGATGATGTCAAAGATTAATAAAAAGAAAAAAGCTCAAGCGACAACCGGCTTGAAATGTCACGAACAGTTCATTCTCTTGTACTTCCAGTTTGTGAAACTGAATTCCTTTCTCTTATAGCTACAATCGCCAATCTTTTATCTACGCGATTCCCATCCATCTCTTATCTTTTCTTCGACATCCTCTGTCCCTTTTTTATTCTCTCACTGTAACTTCCTGCGCACCAGTGGCATTTCTGCCTTGTATAGAGTGAAATGATTATAAAGAAGAAAACTCTCCCGTTGTTTTTCATAGGCTTTTTTTAAAATCAATTCACCCCGAGCAAGGCAGAAATGCCAGTGATGAGCGGGGGGCTACATAACTGTAAAAAGATCAATTAGAAAAGAGTGAGGAGTACAAACTAGTTAGAAAGGAGCAATAGAAAGCTGAGAAAGCAGGTGCGATGACAGATACATAGGTGGAGAGAAAGGGAAGGATATACGGGGATGGGGAGAGAGCTAGAGTCCACTGGTTAATAGATGAGTATTGACATTGCATTTAAATTTCTGGAGGTTCTAGCCGCCAGGAAAGCAAGAATATGAGAGCGAGTTCCACAGGCGGGAAGTGCAAGAGAAGAAGCTGCAGGAGTAGAATTTTCGTCTGCATTTGGCTAACCTGACTGTGAATGGGTGAGACCCAGTTGCCAGTCTGGTTGCACGAGTAAACGCCTGAGCAGGCACCAGTGAGTTAAGTTCGTTGGAACAGAAGCCATGAAAGTATATATAGAACAGACAAAGGGAGGCCACATTTCGACGGTAGGGAAGTGGCTGCAGTCGAGCCGCCAGATCAGTACATATCACATTACAGACTCTCATTTGGAGCCTGTCGAGAACACTGAGGAGAACGGCAGGGGCGCCTGACCATAAATGGAAGCAGTACTCCATGCACGGACGGATGGTTGACTTGTATATATGCAGGATGGATTCAGGTGGAAAAAACATCCTGGATCGACATAGTGACCCAACCTTCTTAGCAGTAGATTTTGCTATGGATTCAATATAGCGGTTCCATTTGAGGTCTGAGGAGAGGGTAAGGCCGAGGAGGCGTAGTGTATTGCTCTCAGGGAGAATCGCTTGGTCCATGCTTATGGGAGGCAGGAGAGGTTGCCTGTAATGGTTGACAGACAGCAGCTTGGTCTTAGACGAATTGAAGTTGACAAGCCACTTCTTGCCCCAGTTCACCACAGAGTGTAGATCCCGTTCAAGGTTAGATCCCGTTCAAGGTCAATACTGATTATTTTTCCAGCCTTAATTATTATATCAGCACATTTTTCTCATATACATTCACAAGAGTAGCCAGTCTATAACTGTAAGTCTGATCGATATAATCAGTGTTTTTATTTTATTGCATAACTATAAGTTCTTTGGGTCTATCGTCTGACTTAGCTTAGATCAAGATAAGCATTTCTATAAAACATCACTCTCCTGTTGTGAACATTTGCCGCATTTTCTTTTTCGAAAATCAGAAATTATATGAAACTTTTTTTCGCGTGTCTTGAGGAACATCCATTTTAAAAAATGAATAAATTTAGAAATAAGAATTGTCACACCTCGTGGCTTGAATTTAATCCATGGTGTATAGCTCCTGACCTCGTTTAATAATTTTAAAATTAAATTGAAAGCGATATTAACATTTGATCGAGCTTTGTTTATATATGTAATTGATTATAACATTCAGTCATTATGTCATTAATGAAATTAGTAGGAATAAAACATGATTTGCGCTTTCCGTAGTAATATATCTGTCACATTTTTAATTTTAACACAAAATAATAATTTTAATTAATGAAACAAAAGACAAATACAGAAGTTAAATTGTTCGGACTATTGTCCTCATCATGCTATTTGTACGACGTATCAGTTTTTGTACGCTCCGGTCTTCTTCAGGTGCTGGGAATTTCTGACCAAATCCTTTATTACAATCACTGTGGTATATCATCCTCATTCCTTGAGTAAAGCCTCGATTAGAAGTCATGAGTTAACTCTCTCTAACTCTGCAAGTTACTTGTTCACTACTGCTGTAGCCTAGTATTGAACTCACAACTCTTTGGGTCAAGTCACAGAAACTAACCAACGTCTATATCCACTGGGCCAATAATGTAAATACTGTAAATACTAGCTCAGAAATATAGACAAATACTAAAAGACAAATACTATTGAAAAAGAAAACAACAGCTAAATTAAAACGAATCTCTGCTTGCTTGTAAATTATTTTTGTTTGTCTTTCCATTATTTGAAGAGGCAAGAAGAAGTCTCAATAAAGTTTTCCGTTTCTATTAATGTTTGAAGAGTTTCGCCGCAGGTGTATTGACAATTATTCATATTTTTGCCTTCTATATGTGATATATCGGCTTCTGGTGTTAAAAAAAGTTTTCCTTTGCTTTTTTGCAAATTATACATATATATATATATTTGCTTTTTTGTTTCGAAATTCACGTTTATCTCTATCTGGAAATCTTGAGAAAACCGTTTTTAATAAATCTGGTATTCTGTACTCACCACATTATGGGTACTACTTTCATTTTCTGTCTATACTTCTAGAATGAGGCAGTATTTACATTGTTTGGATTGTTGGCCTCAAATTTATTGTCATGCTTACGACCGTTGTACGCTCCGGTCTTCTTACGACCTTCTTCCACAAAAACACAAGATTCACTGGATACAGTGGTGTTTGTGGTGTTTTTTTTTAATCATATCACGCCGAGCAAGGCGGCAACGCCACTGATGTGCAGGGGGCTACATAAGAGTGAAGAGATTGGAAAAGCGAAAACCGGAAACCGCATCCTAAACAGGAAATAAGGGATGTGCCTCTTCACCTGTTCAATAAATGTGGGTGGAGTGTGAACCGGGCGATAGTTTAGTCTATCTACTCTAATTGAAAAAAAAAGGTGAGAAGATTAGAAAAGAAAAAACCGGAAACAGCATCCTAAACAGGAAACAAGGGATGAGCCTCTTCACCTGTGGGTGGAGTGTGAACCGGCCGATAGTTTAGTCTATCTACTTCAAATGAAAAAAAGTGAGAAGAGTAGGAAAGAGATAACCAGAAACTGCATCCTAAGCAGGAAACAAGGGATGAGCCTCTTCACCTGTTCAATAGATGTGGGTGGAGTGTGAACCGGGCGATAGTTAGCAGACTACAGCAGTGGTAAACATATAACTTTGAGAGTTTAGTTAAAGGACGAAAACTACATGGCATCCGGAAGTAGCATGTAACGAGAACAATATACCGAAAGTGATCGAAATAAAGGGTTAAGTTCTGTATTTCTATCACCTGAAGAAGGCTGGAAAGTAGAACGGCCGAACGTCTTAAACATGGCAATACAAATGAGGACAACAGTCCGAACAATGTAAATAGTCCACTTTCATTTTCACTTTCTATAATTTTTGATACTCTTAAAATACACCCTGATATAAATGCATTTTTGAATTTAAATAATCACCCAGCTGTAAACATGTCTTAGCTTTTCTTCCCGCACAGCTTAAACATACACTAACGGCCATAATTATCAGGCAACTCCAGTTTTTTAAAAAAGAAATTAAGTATTTCATACTGTTTGGTATTTATTGTCAAGTGGATAATTCTAACTGAAAATAGAATGGTTCTTTTGTTAATAATGCACAATAACATGTGCATCAAATGAACTGTTCTGGTGTCTAGTTTTTGTGCTCCCTTCCCCATGCTAGTCTCTGCTTCTTATTGACTTGTCGAAGCAAAGGCTTGCTGGCTGCATTGTAAAATTTTGTAAAGTAATAATAACAAAAGAACCGTTCTATTTTCATTTAGAATTATCCACTTAACACTAAATAATAAAAATAGTATGAATTCATAATTTTTTTTTAAAAACTGGGGTGGCCTAATAATTATGGCCCATAGTGTATCCGATTCTGATTCGATTTTTTTTCAGAAAAAAATTATTTCATGAGTGGTATTATTATTATTATTATTATTATTTAAATATATTTTTACCTGAATTTGTTTTATAACAACATGCTGGGATCATAACTAACGATCTAGGAAAAGTGAGGAATGCCTTTTTTAGTTGTTGTTTCCACTTTATTAAATATAGACAGCTATTATCGAAAGCAGCTTAAATGGATAAAACTCTTCACTAGATATGAGATATGCCTGTTAGAATGACTTTTTAGATTTGCTGAAGATATGATACTTTAGCAAATTTATTGATTTGTCGTTGAGTTCTTTTCTTTATCAAACCCAAATCTCCAACCACAACAGGAACAGTTTCAGTTTTTTAAGTACAACTTAAGTACAACTTTTTTTTTATTTGAAACTCTAAGTTTGTGTGTTTGCTTCTTCTTTTTCTATATACTGTGTCTCTTGAGGAGGTTAGTGATAATGACTCCCCCACACATGCCTGTCTTTTGTAGTTTAGCACAATAAAAGTTGTCTTTTTGTTATCATTTCTAAACCTTGTTCCATAATCCATTTACTCAAGCTCGTCAGGTCAGATATACGCTGTTCCCCACGGTCGTTCTTTTCTTTCAATCTGTCCTGTAAGTATTAAAGTATTAGTAGCCTTTTTGTTTCTATTTTAAACAAAACTTGCTTCTTGCTCACATGCTCTGTCTATGTTATTCTCAGCATCTCTCTGTAGAACGACATTCTTACATTCTTACGAAATTTTCTGTTTCTTATTGCTTTGCGTAGCTTTGAGAGGAATTTCGGATTTCAGTGTCGCATTTTCCGTCCTCCGTTTAAACACTTCCCAGATATTAACATTCTTGTATTTGCTTAATTTTGGTCTTTTTAATTTGCAATTTGTATGTTGGACTGTTTTTTTTTTTGTTAGCACTCATGTATATTGTATTCTTGTAATTAGTGTTTAGTCTTTTTTTTCTTCACTAATTTCTGTAGGAATTCTTCACTAATTTCTGTAGGAATTCTTTTAGTTTCCTTTTTGTGCCTATCAACACTGTCACCTGCACATCTTTTGTTGTTAAAATTGTGGCCACTAAAAATGAATGCTGACAGGACTTATAATTCTCTAAGAATCGCGTTAATTTAAAGAATAAATACGTTTGGTGAAAAGACACAGACGTTTTTTAAAACCCTTTTCTATTTGTTTATAAATTTTTGAATTAATTTTCTATCTGTATTCTTACAAATCTTTGGCCAGTTCCTGACTATATCTTAAAGGAGCGAACTTCAATTTCAGTGAAGTTCCGGATTTAAACTCAGATTGCAACGGAAAGAAAATAAAGTATAATACTCCGGTTTGGCACATGTTCTGTTTATAATATATTGTTCATATCGACGACGGGTAGACGAATATGCAAGGAAATAAAGGACTGACTCAGCAACAACGAAATTAATTGACAAACCACCGTTTGAATAAGAGAAATAAATTTTTAATTATAAATATCATTTAAACAAATTGTGTTTGATACCGGAAAGGGGATATGTTTTGTCTTATGCTGTTTATGCAACACATGTAAAGATTTACTTGTGTTATGGGCAAAGAAATATAATGTCCAAAAGATAACGTTTGTCATTTTGATCTGACCATGGAATGTCACCCAGCTCCGACTGTAAATATAACAATGGCTTTACTTGCATATGAATTTCCTCAGACTTCAAGTGGAAAGGTAAATATTGTTCAAGAGAGTGAATTACTTCGGATAAAAGGCAATATTTTCCTTTGAAGGCATTGAAGCAGAAAACAAAATATGCATGTCTGTTTTTTTTTTTCATCTCTTTACCAGGTTCCTAATTGTACGTCCGAACAAATTCATGCTCATTTCGGCTCTGACACAATTTTGCGCTTTTTTTTTTTTACATTACTTTTCTCTTGTTTCTAACTCAAGGGAGACGATGTCTTGACTTATTCACCCATCTTCGGTTAGTCACTTCCTACTATTACCATTACTTAGCTAAAGAAGAGGGAAGTTGTTTTTCTTGCTTTATTTATCTCTCTGCATTATTGTATCTAGACGCTTTGAAGCTGCTATAGATTCTGGATTGTTTTAATATCCTTCTCAAGTATGTCAAGACTGTCTAACATTTCCAGCAGTTCTTTGTGACGTACTTTATCAAAAGCTTTTCTATCGATCTTTCTGATAATATTCTGAACATAAATATAAAATTAATTTTTTTCCGTGTATGTAGTATACCCACATTGTTCTTATCCTATTTCCGGGTTGATCCTGTTTTGCGCACTATTCAACAGAATTCGAATGATAAGATATGTGATATGGCTCATTAGGCTGATTGTCCTATGGTGTTCACATTCGTTGGCACCAGCTTTCTTGAGCAGTGCTATGAAAATATATCTACTTAGGTTTTCTACTATATCAAAACTGACGTCTGACTGTATCTGTGATCTTGTCAATGCCGAAACGATTTAACAATGCCAGCATCTTTATTATTAGACTTGCTGCTTTGTTTCAGTACAATTTGGATAATGATGATTACACTTTAGATTTAAACATTTCTGATCCTTCTTAAACGATCCAAGACTGATTAATGACTAGAAGTTTCCTGAAATTTCCATCAGGATTTTCATCAATCTGTACATCTCGAAACATTTTCGGATTTCAAATTAATCCAGTCATGAATACATTGTTTTCTGGGGAAATAACTTTTTTTTTCTTTTTCGGTTGGAACATTGTTATTTTAGGAAGTTGTTAGTATTATATTTAGTTGTATCAACGCTATCAAAAATAAAATTAGAGACAAACAGTCGTCCTGAAAAAATCCTTCATTTACATATATCTAATATAAAGGCTCCTCAGTCAATTATACTCACTTTCTAATTTTTCATGGAGTTAGATAATTAAGGCTCTCTTATCATTTGCGAGTATTTTAAAGCATTTTCTGTATACTATATATCCATGCTCTATTCTAAAACATGTTTACACAAGCATATTAGGTTTTCTCTTAGCTGTTTGTCTTTATCCCCCTAAACTTTAATATGACCTGCGAGTTTCAAATTCTCCAAGCCTTCTTTGCTAATTTTGTATCCATTTATTTGACTTTTATTTTCCGAGTCCATCATAACCCTCATTAATGTCTCCATTATCTTTACAACGATCCTAGTTGCTCACGTGCTCAGTCTATTGTATCCTCAGTAACCTTCTATAGAACCATGTATATGTATATGTAGTCTCAAGTTTTGTCTTTATCGATGAGGAAAATTGTCTACAATCCACTGTCATTCATAGCAGTAAGGTCTCTTTAGTTTCTAACACAATTTTCCTATTTCTTAATAATTTGTTTTGTTTTTTGAAGGCATTATTCTATAGTCCAGTGTGACTTCAGATTGCGGTGTCACGCTTTACCTCTTCTTTAAAAAACACTTCTCAGTTATTTACAGACTTACTTGATGTTACGATCTTCAATTCATAGATCGTCTGTTTGTCTGTTGAGCGCTATATCTACTTCTTATATATCATTTAATGATAAAAATGTAATTGTCTTATGAGTATTAGTAATTTCTTTTACTCAAAATTATAGGTGTTAATATATTGTTGTGGGGCATTACCCACATAAGATAATGAACTCGGAATAGGACTATATATAGCCGAGGGTTATTAACGCTCGGTTTGTTGCCGAGACTCTGCGCAGACAATTGCCTCTTCGGGTAGAGGGCGCTCTCTGCCTCCGAGCAGAGAGCACTAACTCAGTCGTGGTTCCGCCGAAGGGTAGAATCACGACTCGGTAATAATAGACAGACATGTTTTGGCCCGGCTATATGGCCGGGAAGACCCACTAAAAAATGACGGTGTGTCACATCTAACATTGCGTGGGTAGGTTGGTAGATCCCGTTGCAGAGACTCTGCGCTGGCATTTGCCTCTGCAACTACGACACTGTCAGCTCTCTGCTTCCGAGCAGAGAACACTAATCCAGTTGTGGTTCCGCCGAAGGGTAGAATCATGGCTCGATAATAATAGACAGACAATTTTTGGCCCGGCTATATGGCCGGGAAGACCCACTATAAAATGACCTTGAGTCACATCTAAACTTGCGTGGGAAGGTTGGTAAATACGCTGCGGAGACTCTGCGCTGGCATTTGCCTCTAGAACTATGACACTGTCAGCTCTCTGCCTTCGGATAGAGGGCGCTTTCTGCTTCCGAGCAAAGATCACAAACCCAGTCGTGGTTCCGCCGAAAGGTAGAATCACGACTCGGTAAGAAAAGACAGACATTTTTTGGCCCGGTTATATGTCCGAACAGACCCACTAAAAATGACCTTGTGTCACATCTAGCCTTGCGTGGGAATGTTGGTAAATACCGTTGCTGAGATTCTGTGGTGTATGAAGGATTGGGAGGTGTTGGATGAGGGTTCTTGTGGTGAATGTGTAAATTGTAATGTGTGATTGGATTGTGATAGCGTTTAGCTAGGAATAGGATAGTAAAGTGAGTACCACCCTCTACCCCTTCCCTTTTCGGCCTTGTGCCATAATTGCATTATTTTTGCAATAAATATTGTTGCTGAGACTCTGTGGAGACTCTAGTAGCGTTCACTGACTGACTTACAGTACAGTATTCTCTTTTGGCTTTTCTATATGTATATCTCGTATTGTTGTATTGTTTTGCCTAATATATGTCTAAATCTACGTTTGGCGTTTGTCTTATTATTGATGGTCCTAATTTAGGTCCACATCAACTGTCTACGAAATGTTCGAACTCACACGGGAAAGAACAAAAATTACTACACAGGGAAACTTTCTTAAGTCTATCGCCACATCAAGTGGCTATTCGAGCTTCACACGGAAAAAACAAATTTTCTTCACGCCACATCGACTAACGACGAAATATACAAACTCGTACGGGAAAGAAAAAAAAAATCGCCACATTAACTGGCGTCAAGATTTTCGAATTCATACAGGAAAAAAGAAGAGTTTCATACCGCTATCGCCATAGCAACCAGCGACGGACTCTAAGAATTTGACAGAAAAAAAAAATTCTTTTTAGTAGAATATTCAAAGTGACCCTCCCCACACATACAGTCGGTCATATACTTGAGTATCTGGAAAAATATACCCCATCGGAACTTGTTACAGGAAAAATCTGTAAGTAAATTCATTGATACGGCTTTCTTCACGGAAAAAGAAAATAGAAGAATTATCTAAAGTATTGCTTAAATTAATGCAAATCACCGACGAACGTTTATTATTAAACAGCAAAGAAACAACGAACGGTTACTGTCACTTCAAAAAAGAATGGACTAGCAACAACAACAAAAACAAGAGTTACTTATCAAAGTATTAGAAGGCAAACATTCCGAGAACGGCACTGCGTTTTCCCAAATTACCATATGGAGTACCATGGAAATATTCGAATACGTGCCCGATAAGGAAAAATATTTTGGACGCTTATTATAAGCGGTATGGAGATTTGGTCAACGTTGACTACAGTAACTGGTTGAACGCGAAAAAAGTACGTTTATTGTTACAAGCATTGGGTACAGCAAAACACAGCAGATTTGTTGATTTTATCCTCCAGAAAAACGACAGATTAGAATTCTCGGAGACTGTTAAACTACTATCGGAACTATTTAGGCCAAATACCTCACTGTTTCACAAAAGGTGGAAATGCCTGAATCTAGTTGAGGAAAAACAGCAAGATTATCTAACTTTTGCTGCCACAGTGAATAAACACTCTAATGACTTTAAGTTGGCGCAATTATCTGCCGATAGCTTCAAATGCTCAAGGTCTGATCTCAGCCGGGGAGATTCAGAGATAAGACGTCGGGTATTGACCAAACTGAATAATGAACCAGAGTTAACTCTACAAAAACTGGCAGAGGATTGGCAGAGAGTCATATATCTAAAGAGCGACTCGAAAACTATAGAAGAGTCATACTAAAAAAAAATAAACTAGACAAAAACGCTACTCCACAGAAAGAGAGAAGAAAACATATTTCGACAAATATACGAAAAGACATTATGTTTGCGAAGAGAAGGTACTCTTCAAACTCTACAAGAACAATGTGACGTTTTGAGAGGTGGGATTTGTGAAGCAGAGAAACGGAGACCTTGTGTATATAATTCAAGGATCAAAAAACGTACATAAACGGCATAGAAACCAGATGAGGAAATGTCGTGTAAACGACACAGAGGAGTCACCACCTGTCATTGAAGAACCAATTGTTATTTATGAGAACTTTGATCTTGAAGCCACCCAGGTGTCGCCCCTGAAAAAAGGAGGTCCAACAGGAAAAGGAAGTTTACCGATACCCTGTGTATTGACCCCAAGAGAAAGAAGTATGGAACAGTTTTCCAGGGAAAAGATGCTTGGAAGGAGGGTGTTGTGGGGTAGTACCCACATAAGATAATAGACTCGTCATAGGACTATATGTAGCCGAGGGTTATTAACACTCGGTGTGTTGCGGAGACTCTGCGCTGGCATTTGTCTCTGCAACTACGACACTGTCAGCTCTCTGCCTTCGAATAGAGAGCACTCTCTGCTTCTGAGCAGAGGGCACTAACCCAGTCGTGGTTCCGCCGAAGGGTAGAATCACGGCTGGGGAAAAATAGACAGACATATTTTGGCCTGGCTATATGGCCGGGAATACCCACAATAAATAGACATTGTGTCACATCTAGCCTTGCGTGGGAAGGTTGGTAAATACTGTTGTATTTTTGTAATAAATATTGTTGCTGAGACTCTGTGGAGACTCTGGTAGCGTTCACTGACTGACTTACAGTACAGTATTCTCTTTTGGCTTTTCTATGTCTATATCTTGTGTCGTTGTATTGTTTTGCCTAATATATGTCTAAATCTACGTTTGGCGTTTGTCTGATTATCAATGGACATAATTGGCGTTTGTCTTATTATTGATGGTCCTAATTTAGGTCCACATCATATATATATATATATATATATATATATATATATATATATGTATAGGTGTTGTTGAATTCTGTACCTTGACTCGCTTACCAATTTCTTTCGCCTACCCCGTCACTTTTTGAGATACTACCAGTATAGTCCGGCGTTGCTCGGGTGTAATGAAAGCTTTAAAACTAATCCATGGTCCTGGAGCTTAGACGCTTTGGACGTTGGCACGAAAGACTAAAAAGCAATACTTGTTTCCAGTTAAAGCGAAACCGTAGACTGAAAGAAAAATGAATGGATGTAAGTCAAATTTTGATTTCCTGGTATCGATATTAAATAAGTTTGTTGTCGTAAACTGAATTTTGAAGGCTAAATAAATTCTCTGAGTAAATGGTATAATGGCTGAGACTAAGAACTACAATTGAACCTACTTAGAGCCAAACCCGAAGCAAAAACTAAAATAAAACGGCTGAAAAAATACATACTTACAGGCAGATAAACAGACACACACGCAAACATCTTGGCTTGTATATATATATATATATATATATATATATATATATATATTATCGGTTTTCTGCACTATTGTAAAAACTGCGACCTTGAAACTTCTGAATATCGTTTGTTATGACTTTGTCTATGAGTGTATCAAATTTGATTAAAATCGGACCACTCCTTCTATAACCCGATTTTTTAAATTATCGATTTTCGATATTTATCGGGGTTACCACGACACAAAATCTAGCTCAGAACACTCGCAGACACTTATAGTACAACTGTGTAAATTTTCAAGAAAATCCGTTCAGCCGTTTCGTAATTTTTTTTCTGAGATGTGGGTACATGCATAAATGGTAATAATCAAACAAGTGCCAAGTAAATCTTTGAAACTGAAAATATATTTACTATGACCTATCTTAATTCACGAAGACAATACTCTTATAATCTGATATGACCTCCGTTCAATTAAGATCAAAAATCATCTGTGCAATGTTTGTCGTGGCATAAGGGCTTTATTATTTATTATTTGTTGTCTTTTTCATCATATTTCAATTTCTGCTATGGTCGCACTACCTACCAAGTCTGCGAGAAGACCTAAGGCAGGCCGTAGCGTGTTGTTATGGTTCCATTTCATGTTTTTTTCTATCTCCCCTATCATCCCTAGCGATACATAGACAAAGTTCTAAGTCTGTGGGCTGTATTTAACGAGACAATTTTTTGTATATCTCTTAAGCTGGGGTTTCCGGGGATTCTTTCAATGTGTTGTTTTGTTCCTTTTTTATCATTCCAAGTGCACCTACTATCACTGGCACAACTCTTGTTTTCAATTTCCACATTTTTTCTATTATTATTATTATTATTATTATTATTATTATTATAAACGTTTGAATATTCAAACCAGATATTTTCTTGTTATCTGTAGAGGATGAATGATATTAAATGATGTGGCATGATTAAATCGTGATTTTAATCAGCCGACGGCTTTCCCTATATTTTGGTAGGTAGGATCGCGAAGCTATCCGTTTAAATGATCAAAAATCCGTTCTTCTGCTTGCTGGCCATTAATCCAAATGTTATGCTTACTTTTTAATCATTTTTTTCAGGTTAGCGTCGCCACAATCAGGATCAGAATCGAGGCCGATAAAAAAAAGTTGGATTCGATAATGTTTTCGTACCATGTAGTGGTAATAGGCAGTTGCTTGAAATTTTCTCTAAAACTTTTATATTTTCAGTTAGATAAAATGCGAATGTAACATGTTTTGATTAAAAATATTCGTTACAAAATGAATCTAAACCTACCTTTGATAGCCAAACATATATATATATATACAAGCCTTCAGGTTTTATTTTATAATATTGAGATGATTTTGGAATATTTATTAGTTCCCTAAATTTGACTCGAACTTTATGTATTTCAACTATTTGTGTGTACATCTTTCTTCAACATAGAAGGCCCGGTGGAGTTATGATTAGCAGCTTGAATTGAGGAATCGGAAAACCGTATTTAAATTCCAGACCATTTCATTACTTTTCCTTATATGTTAATACCCTTGAGAAAGGTACGAATTCAACTCTTCTATGGGCCAAATAACAGGACAGACTGAGTTCTATAGCCTTGGTTGGCAACCAGTTTAAGAGAAGGAACTCAATTCAAACCGGATCTTAAAAGTGTGTATACATGCAGCTGGTGGCCTCTTGTAAATGCAAATTCCCACTGAAAATCCTACAATGCATTTTGTACTTCCGAATGACTATGACGACTGCTATGCTTGGCCTTTTATCCAAGTGAATTTGATTCATTTGAATGAAGTTGACCAGCAAGTAGGGTAGGTATCTTTGATATACTCAAAATGCTATATTCAACAATTGAAGATGGTTTAAAATGTATATAATTTACTTTTAAGTCATCAGATTTTAAAACTAAATTTAAGCAATTAAGTCGTCCGTTTTTCCACGATGTTTTCTGTTTTGAAAATATAAATAACTTTTTAAAAAAATTAGGATTGGTTTCTAGATTGTGAAAGAAAAATGTTAAAAAACGACTCAATTACAGAATACATAGAATTTAGCCTGGGCAGGAAAACAGTTAACCGATTCTCCTAAACCAAATCCCCTGGATATTTTCTCATTCAAAAATGAAGAATAAGTCCAAGCCTCTATACTGGAAATCCAAAAAAGAAAAGAAAAAAATTAGCCGAAAAAAGCAATATACTGCAGTGTGTCAAAACGGTAACATCGACTCAGATAATTGGATAAAAAAAATATTACCTTCGAGGAGTCAACCATTGATTCTGTTTTGCTTATCAAGCTGTGATTGTAGAGAAGCAGCTTCGAAGGCTCGATTTCCGAAAGGCTCCTGACATTATTATATGAGAAATGTTGACAAAAACTGTTAAAAGGAAATGATAGTGTCACTTCGAGATATGCGATGAAATTGGCCTGTGGGAAAATTTGCAGATTTATTAACATAGATGCAATTTTGTCTAACATTTCTGTTCGACAAAATGCAATCATCGGTAAGGAGCTGCAATATGCATATGATCTAAAATGTTAAACAGAGATGTTTTCTTAGGCAAAACACTCACACACACACACACACACACACACACACACACACACACACACACACACACATATAGATATATCGTTATTTATTTATGAATATAAAATGGAAAAACTGATAACACATGAATAATGATGTCGAGAAGAACTAAAAATGGAAACAAATGCATGTTATCTGACGAAGAATGTTCATATCTATCTATCTATTTATCTATCTATCTATCTATCTATCTATCTATCTATCTATGTCAGTCTGTCTATCTATCTATCTATCTATCTATCTATCTATCTATCTATCTATCTATCTATCTATCTATCTATCAACCTGTCTATTATCTATCTATCTATCTATCTATCTATCTATCTATCTATCTATGTCAGTCTGTTCATTCATTCTATTCTATCTATCTATCTATCTATCTATCTATCTATCTATCTATCTATCTATCTATCTAACGTGGCGAGTTGTCGTCTTTAGCGTTAATAACTTGCAGACGGAATTGAACTGTTCAAGGTTTTTATCAGATAGTGATTTCACCTTCAAAGTAGGACGGAGCTTCGAACCTAGCCGAGAAATTACATATGCTTTACTAAAATTGCCTGAGTACCTAGGCGAGTAGGCGTAATGCAAAATATAAAAAATTGGGGCGCCTATTCAAACAGAAATAACGCTTGAAATAATGAAAATGACACATTAAAATTTAATTATATATAAAATTAATTGTATAAAAATCAATTATATAAAAAATTAATTATATAAAAAATTGAATAGAAAGTGTTTTACCAGTAGTCGAGAAATGCAACAGCAAAATTCGAAGGTGCATTGGAGTAACAAAATATGCTTTTCAAAAGCGAAGCAAAGTATTAAGAAACAGATAAATTTCGGTGAGAAATACAGAAAAAAAAATTACTTACATATTTTGTAATGTGTCTACCTCTATGACTTTCAAATCTGAACAATCATGAAGATGAAGAGACTTGAGGCAATATAAATGCGATTCACTTGATAGATACCGAGAAGACGATGGATTGAACAGGTGAGCTAAACTTTTAGATAAAAAAGAAACAAAATGGCATAAGAAAGAAAAAAATCAAACTTTCTAGGTCACATGATGAGGAAAGACACTTTAGAACATCTGACACTTATCTAAACTTATTTATAACTGGAACTTTGTGTGTGTGTGTGTGTGTGTGTGTGTGTGTGTGTGTGTATGTCCGTTACTTATAGACTCCGAAACGGCTGAATGGATTTTCTTGAAAATTTACACAGTTGGAATATAAGCGTCTGCAAGTGTTCTTAGCTAGGTTTTGTGTAGAGGTACCCCTGATAAATATCGAAAATCGATAATCGAAAAAATCGCGTTATAGTAAGAGTGGTCCGATTTTAATCAAATTTGATACACTCATAGACAAAGACATAAAAAACGATATTCAGAAGTTTCAAGGTCGCAGTTATTACAATAGTGCAGAAAATCGATAATATATATGTATGAAAGTCAAGATGTTTGTGTGTGTGTCTCTATATCTGCCTGTATGTCTGTATTTTTTTCAGCCCTTTTATTTTTGTTTTTGCTTCGGTTTGGGTCTAAGTAGGTATAATTGTAGTTCTTAGTCTCAGCCATGATACCATTTACTCAGAGGATTTATTTAGTCTTCAACATTCAGTTTATGACGAAAAAAACTTATTTGATATCGATACAAGGCATCAATATTTGACTTACATCCATTCATTTTTCTTTCAGTCTACGGTTTCGCTTTAACTGGAAACAACTATTGCTTTTTAGTCTTTCGTTCCAACGTCCAAAGAGTCTGAGCTCCAGGACCATGGATTAGTTTTAAAGCTTTTATTACACCCTAGCAACGCCGGGCTATACTGCTAGTATATATATCTATATCTATATATATATATATATATCTACATATTAGGTGCGATTGGTAAATTGTCGCAATTATTTTATTATTTCAAATATTCTTTAGGCCGAGTCTGAGCTCCAGGACCATGCATTAGTTTTAAAGCTTTCATTACACCCGAGCAACGCCGGGCTATACTGCTAGTTTATGTATTTAGTAAGATATATTGAAATCACGATGACAAAGAGAGAAGGCATGTAATCTACCGGATAATCTTGTGTAAATTCTTGGAAGAACAGAGATTAAGAGAGATAACAAAAAGACAGGATATTGTCGAGAGACAAGATTGTTCATGCCCTGAATAAATGCGTAATATAGAAGAACTAGCAGTTTAGCCCGGTTTCACTCGGGTAGTTTAAGAAATGATAAGAATAAAAAACATATGATGAATTTATATAGCAAATACTTACACAACGTCCACCGTCGTCACTTTTATAGATATAGATAATGTAAAATGTCTCTATGTAATTAGGGTGGGAGGGGGCGGGGAAACATGTATAGATAATATAAAGTGAGGTGATCGATTCTACATTATAATTAATACATAAAGTGATCCCTGACTTTGTGGGAGGATAATATATATTTTTATACCCCCCCAATCTTCGCTTTCTTAAAAATTTCAAGGTTTCGTTAGCGTTCTAAAGTTTTGATTTACGTCTGAGCTTAACTCTGAGCTCAACTCCCGTCGAGCTAAGTCGAATCTATCAAACAAACGAATACTTACATAACGTCCACCCTCGTCAATTTTATAGATACAGATGAGAAGAATAAAATGTTTATTCTCATTATAACCAAGACATTTTTATAATTTATATATTGTTTCCATTTTCTTTAACACATCTTTCTGAAGTTTATATTTGGTATATTATATTCTAACCTATTCTGTTGCTTAAAATCAGTTTATCAGTAAGGAGATTATCCAACATTTACGTATTCAGATATTATATAGCAATTCTTTGTACTTTTCTATGTTTCCAAAATTATTTTCCATGAATTCATACTTTGTTTATTTTCTAGAAAATATTTTCGCCCTTGTTACACAAATGTGAAAGTTAATTGAAGCAACTGAACTATTTTTCTAAAATAAAGTAATAAGTAAAAAAAAAAAATGTACCAAATCAAGGAAGTATCTAACTTTCCTAAAACCTAAAGGATACTTCTTTGAAGATGTACAATGATGGTTATCTCCCTTTATCGCGTGGGTGCGTTTTCAGTTTAATTTTGAATTTGAGTGGGTCTAATAAAATAAAATAAAATATAAAAGTAAAAATGTCAAACGAATAGAAAAGAATTTTAGTGCAAACAAAGCATTTGTTTTCCCTTAAAATTATTCTCTCTATTTCTATTTTTCGATTCTCTCTCTCTCTCTCTCTCTCTCTCTCTCTCACTCTCTCTCTCTCTCTCTCTCTCTCTCTCTCTTTATATATATATTTCTTCCTCAAGTAAGAAAAGGAAGAATGCGAAAGGAATTACCCGGCAAAATAATTTGTGGCAAAGACCTACAAAAAAGACGAAGTAGGGTCCGAGCATAAATTCTGATATTTAAAATAAAATATGAAAGAAATCCGAGAAATAATTTCGGCCAATCAAATAATTTAACGAAAAGCGCTTTTCATGTCAATGGAATCTTATCAAAAGAGGAACTTGAAACAGAAAGAGCTAAATATGCTAAGGATTAAGTACTACGTTGAAGGAACTTCACCATAAAAAAAAACAAAAAAACAGACTTTCACGTTGTCATCGACTTAAAATATTTTTCGTTCTCGTTAGAACCGAAGAGAGTTTTGATAGATAACCGCCTTACAACGATCCGACAATTGACTACTTGTAAAACTGACTGCATTGACGTCGAATCCCACCATTTAGCAGAAATCGTGATTCAAAATTGCATCATCAGAAAAATGATCGATCATTCAATTTGTTTTGGAAATACGTTTTTAAAATGAGGGAAGAAATTCACATCAATGATGGGGAAATTCGAAGAAAGACGGAAACATCGAGAACATCTGATTTTTTGGCTAATGTCCAAAAAAATGAAGAGAAAAATCCCTCCACACATTTCTTAAAAGCATATAATTTTGTCATAACTTGTATTGGCAGTTTTGACCAAACTGTCTTTACAGGATATGGAACAGTCCAAAATGATCTTTTGAATGCTTTGCGTGATGAAGATCCAAACAACGAGATGCACGAGAAACTAATTGAAAACGCTTCTCTTGTTCCAATATTATCAGTTGGATATTGACATGGCCCTCCTGAATATCTAACTCAAACTTTTGCCCAATTTATTGAATATCGAGGAAGCAAATTCAAATCTCAAAACAATATTTGATAAGGTAGGATTCCTAAGAGCAGCATAAAGAGAGATTATGAGTGAAGTTTTAAAGCTCATCAAATGCTACAAATGCTGAAAGTGAAATCATTTTTTCAGAGCTTAAAACAGATTTACGATCAAGTACGAGTGAAAAGAGGTTTAGTGGTTTGATGGTAGTGTATGTACACAAAGATTCGACAGATTCTGCCGACGTAATAGAAGCTACAAACTCGTTTCCCGAAAAGAAAAGCACGACAAAGTCTAATATTTGGGAAATTTTCAAGATACTATATTTCCCAAAACAGTGAAAAATACAATATTAGAATACAGAAGGGACAACTTCAAGCGACTCGGACATTGCCCTAACCTCTCTTTATTCTTATCTCTTTCAACAATTACTACTACGAACATTTTGTACGAAGTCTTGTTACCCTTAACTTTCTCAATGAACATTAATTTCTACGAATCCTTGTTATTCCTCCTTTAATAAATTTCTATTTTAAAATGCAAAATGTGTATTTTATTATTCCACTCTTCTACATTAATCCACACATTCAAACTGACAACCAACCTTCTGATGATGAAAAACCTTTTGATGATAATTTTGCATAAAACTTGTAAGCTGTAGGGAGTTCGGTTAAGTCTAAAACAAGGCCGAATCAAACAAAGATTAACCAGCTGCCTAAAACCTACACTATATGCATATATATATATATATATATATATATATATATATATATATATACGTACATACATTAATGATAATGTACACCTTAAAAAGTCTGCCTCCTTCTCCCGAGCGCCCCATGCTCAGAGGTAGAATCGCCGACTGACGCCAATTCGGTCGGATTTTAATCCTGGGTAAGGGGCAATCGCATGTCTAACCGTACTAATGAGCTGTGATACAGCGAAACAGATCTGTCTACGGATGACTATATATATATAAATATGTGTGTGTGTGTGTGTGTGTGTGTGTGTGTACAAATATTAAATGTACATACACACACAGTAATGTTCTTGTTGTAGTTATTTTACAATTTTCATTCCCAAATAAAAATGAAAACCATTTTTTGTTTCATTAATGAAACTATATTTTCCTGGAGACATTAAAGAAACCTTCTTTCATTTGTAACACAAACGGTTCTCTCTGTTTCAAAGCTGATTTCTACCATTGTAGAGGCACTGCATATTTTAAATGGTCTTGCCACTAACCATGTTAGACGCATTTGATAAAAATAAATTCTAAAATTTTTGGAACCCCTTAAAAATAATGTCTCCGCTGCGGCCCAGCCACGTGGTCTTTCATTTTTCTTTTCTGTGTTATCACAAAATCAGTAGGCGTTATTTATGTTGGTTAAATTATATTCGCCAATACCAAATATTCACCGGTCGTTTTTTTCTCTCCATGTTTAGGTTAAAGAAAATCATGTGAGAAAAGCACATTCGTGTCTCAATTATTATTTTGCTCGATTCATTGACTTCATTCTCTGTGATTGCTGAATCATTTTTGCAGTCTATTTTAAAAACGCACACATAAAAAAGACACACACACACACACACACAGACACAGACACACACACACACACACACACACACATATATATATATATATATATATATAAGTATATATCCATATGAATGCATTTGTGTATTTAGGCAGCAAATCTTCTTTTAGACATGTCAGATTAAATAAATTGTAAACATTGTGTCTGCTTATTTTTAATAAAATTCGTACATACTCACCGATAATCTTTCGCGTATAATATTGGGTTGTCCCAGATATTCGCAAACACTTGCTAAATGGGTCTATCTAGTCCAGCACATTCGAGAAAAGCGATGGGTTCAGAAAGGGCAAGAGACACCGTCGGTTCCTAAACAAGATCGATTCGGCAAGAAAGTCATGTGCTTTTGGTGGAACTTTGAAGGAATCGTGCATTTTGAGTTGGTTCCGAATGATCGTGCCATCACTTCCGAACTTCACTGTCAGCAACTTGAGCGGGTCTACGAAAAGTTGAAGCAAAAGTACCCGGCTCTGATCAACCGAAAGTGCGCTTTGATGCAACAGAAAAATGCCAAGCCACACACCGCCAGGAAGATCAAAGACAAGTTTGAAGAGCTGGACGGCGTTAAGGTTCTGCCACATCCAGCCTACAGTCCTGACTGTGCTCCATCAGATTACGGCCTTTTCCGCTCAATGCAACACTTTCTGAAGCGCCACCTATTCGACTCGTTTGACGAAGTCGAGGAAGAATGTCAAGAATTCTTTGATTCAAAGAAGGCTGAATGGTCAGTCAGTCAAGTGTCATACGTGATACACGTTTGGGCGATCATGTCTCAAAAGAGACATGACTGACTGGGCAGAAGATTATCCCGCAGTAGGTTGCCATTGCTTTCTGCGGTAGACTGGTTGCCTGCCAAGGCTATAGCACCCAAACTGTCCTGCTATTTAACCCATAACTGGAAGGAAGAGACGGATTAATACCTTTCCCAAGAGTATTTGCGCGTAAGTGAATACAATGGATTCAACTGGAATTATCGTTCCGAGCCGATATCCACTGTACCACAACGCACATCCGGCTGAATGGTACTTTGACTAAATCCGAAAGCTTGCAGATGTATGGCAGAAAATCTTGGAAAATGATGGTCTTTATTTTGAGCAATAATTTTTGTTATTTTTGCGAGTAAAATTTCAATTTTTTGCAAGTGTTTCCTGGTAACCTTAGATTATTTGTCGAGTAAAATTTCAATGTTTTGTAAGTGTTTACGAACTTTTGGGACAACCTAATATTTAAAAGATGTAAGAAATGAGCTGTAACTTTGACAGATGATTTGTTATTCACTTCTTGATGTTCCCAACTACTTTTAATCTCGTTCCGAGATCATCTTCAGGGATGTGAGTTGTGGTAAAATAAATAAATAAACGCAAAACTGTGTTGCTAACAATTTCTAAATTCTTTCTGGCTTTAAATGTAACGGTTTACAAATCTCTTAGTGTTCATTAGAACTTGAAATGTATCCAAAATATAATTTTTTTAAATGTTGTAAAGTCATGCACGTGTTAAAGCATGACAAAAACTGCTCTTTTTGCAAATATTTTCGAACATTAGTACAGTTTTCATAGGCTTAAGTTTTTAATGAATATTGTATTCAGGATCTGTAGTTTGCTTTTGTTGTTTTCTTGGTTTAAATAGTTATGTTATCGATAATTACTTTTTTATATTGGAAATGTAAACAAGAATGATGTTGTAGATGTTTAAAATGGACGAATGGTCAAACATGTGTAATGTAAGACGTCTTGTTATGTAGCTGTTGTAACTCCAACATATATATATATATATATATATATATATATATATATATATATATTTGTCGGAGATACATTCTCCCAAGGAATATATATATATATATATATATATATATATATGTATATATATGCGTGTGCGTGTGTGTGTGTGTGTGTGTGCGTGTAAAAAGATTAAATGTACATACACATACAGACGACTCTTAAACATATTTTATCTCTATCTCTGTCTTTATTCGCTTTCTCTATATATTCCATACTAAATATATACATTGTAAATGTACATTTTATCTATGACTTTATTGCTAGAAAATATAAATATATAAATTTAACAAGATTGTACACACACACATACACACACCGACACACACACCCACACACTCACACACAGACACAAATACATATATATATATATATATATATATATATATATATGTATCTTGTTTATTGTTTGAATTTTTATGCGTATATGTGCATATATTGATGTTGGCATATATACACTCCCGATCAAAAATTTAAGATCACTTAAAAATCTTTAAAAATAATTTTTTTTTTATGGATAGATTTTAAACTTCTCCCAATTAAGGTTACCAATACTACAATCTAAGCTTATGGAAACAAAATGCTACATTCCAAACATTTTATTTAGAAATTTACATTTTTATAAAATGAGGAGATTTACACATGATCAAAATTATAAGACCAGGGGTATAAATTGGTAGATCTATGGTAATTTCAATGTTTTTAGTTCAGATTAGCAATCACTGCGTAAAGGTGTTACCATGCCTAAAGCAAGCAAACTTACCAAAGTTGAGCTTTCTCGAATTCTAGAATTCCATAGGCAAGGTTTGTCACAGCGGGCGATCGTAGCTAAGGTAAATCGCAGTAAAATTGTGATTTGCAACTTTCTAAAAAACACTGAGAATTATGTAAAAGCAAAATCCTCTGGTAGGCTCCAAAATATTTCTCCTGCATTGAGTAGGAGAATAAGACGGGTTGTTATAAAAGACGATGGAATTTCTTCTACTCAAATTAAGGCAGTCACAGATGCTGATTGCAGTCCCGTAACCATCAGACGACACTTACGACAAAAAGGCATGGTAATTAAAAAGCGTAAACAAATTCCTCGGCTGCTTCCATGTTACAAGGTGGACCGCTTAAAGTTTGGTCATGAATACCAAACATGGGACGTTGAGAAGTGGAAGAAAGTCCTGTTTTCTGATGAGAAAAAATTCAATCTAGATAGTCCTGATGGCTTTCAACGATATTGGAATAACAAAAACATGACTCCTGAAATTTTCTCCACACGTTATAGTGGTGGTGGGTCCCTAATGGTATGGGTTTCCTTTTCTTACACAGGGACGATGGAGCTCCAGGTGATGCAGGGTCGCCAGATAGTGGCTGGTTATGTTAGCATGCTACAAAAAGCATCTTTGATGATGGAGGGCCATCGTTTGTGTGGGGATGGATGGTTATTCCAACAGGATAATGCTGCAATCCATGCTGCAAGACGGACCTTGACCTTTCTACAAGAAAATGGGGTCCATCTCTTGGGACATCCTGCATGCTCACCAGACTTGAACCCAATTGAAAATGTTTGAGGATGGATGACAAGAGATGTTTATCGAAACGGCAAACAATATTCAACAAAAAATGAACTTCGTGAAGCCATCTTCAGAAGCTGGAGCAACATCCTCCGCACCTTAATGGAAACGCTTATTTCTAGCATGCCCGACAGAATTTTTGAAGTCATCAAAAGCAATGGTGGTAGAACTCATTATTAAAGTTGGTTGTTGAATGTTTTCATACACTTTTCATACACTTTTTGTACAATTTTGTAGAATTTTTGTCTCTGGTCTTATAATTTTGATCATGTGTAAATCGCCTCATTTTATAAAAATGTAAATTTCTAAATAAAATGTTTGGAATGTAGCTTTTTGTTTCCATAACCATTTAGATTATAGTATTGGTAACCTTAAGTGGGAGGAGTTTAAAATCTATCCGTAAAAAAAAGTTTCTTTTTAAAGATTTTTAAGTGGTCTTAAATTTTTGATCGGGAGTGTATACATATGTGTATATCTATCTATCTATCTATCTATCTATCTATCTATCTATCTATCTATATCTTTATATATATTTAGTATATCGAGGCAGCAAGTAATTTTCTAGACATATTCTATTAAATATAAGAGACAATGAATGTCTATTATGTTTAATCATGAGCCGTTCTAAACGTCGTATTTTTGCTTTAATTTCAGTTGAAAATAAAGACAAAAATTCTCCAACATTTGGATAATTATTTATTGGTTTTCTTCTAAGCTTTCGGCTCACATGAGCCATCTTCAGAGAGGTAGTTTAAACTGAAATATTATAAAATCCACCATCACCGACGATTTTATTTTGTGTTGACATAAAACTCCGCTTGGCAACGGCAATAGTTACCAAAAATAATAAACACAGTTCTTAAGTTTGCGATGCGGTTTTATGACGTCACACCGCGAGATAGCGCGAAATGACAACAAAACCATCTAGTCAAATGCAATGTAATATGTTATTTCCTGTTTTAAAGTTGATTTTATTGAGTGTTGGTTGTTTTAATTTGATGCACATGGCCTCCAATATCTGCAGGTTCCTCTTACTGTGTGTATGAGTAAGGATCACCGTATTGTTGACCAAAATCTGTCTGATATTACCTACATGTTTATGTTTTTCAGAGAAATGTTGTTTAATAGTACTCTGATCAGAAAGATGACATGTAAGTCTACGGGAGAGCGTGGTTGTGGTAAAACCAATATATGTACTAGGTTTTTGAGTAGTATCAGAGATGCAATCTCTGAATGGGCATGTAAATTGGTACACTACATTGGTTTTTTGTAAAGAATTTAGTTTAGTGCCTGTTGGGTTATTATAAACTATGAGGTCAATTGTTTTAAACTTTTTATAATATATAATGAGTTTAATTTGATTATTACTATCCACTGGTTTAACATTTCTACGTATTATGTTTTTGAGAGTTTTTTCATCTTGTTTATAATTATTATGTATTTGGTTGCAATAGTATAAGTTAATAGTGTTATGTTTATTTTGATGTAAACCATTATTATTAATATTATCATTATTGTTAGAGCTATTGTTAAGTTTGTTGAGATACATTTTAATTTGTTGATCAATAACAGAGTTAGGAAATCCATTATTGACTAGTGTTTGCTTAATGTTGTGTAATTCTTTATAAAATATAGATTTGGAAGAAGATATCATTTGTGTGCGTTGAAGTAAGTTTTTTATAACAGCTAACTTATATCGTTGGGGACATTCACTATTATAATGAAGAAGACACGAATTTATGCTAGTTGGTTTCCTATATAGAGAAGTAGTAAATTTATGTGTGCTAGAATCAATGAATACATCAAGGAATGGGAGTTTGTTATTAATATTAAGTTCTAATGTAAATTTGAGGACGGAGTGACTTTCAAATTTGTTTTTAAGATATTTAATTTGATCGATATTCTTAGCTAAAACAAAGATGTCATCTATATATCTTACATATATAGAGGGTTTATTGTTGTCATTAATTATTTTATTTTCTAGATTTGCCATATAATAATTAGAAAAGAGGGGACCTAAAGGAGATCCCATCGCAATACCATCTATTTGTGTATAAATATTGCCTAAGGGGTCGTGAAAGGGTACTTGTGTGGTGCATGCTAATAATAGTTTTTTTAATATAGTGGGTTTAATATTGATTGATGGGAGAGTAGCATGGTTGTATACATCACGGATAATGATGTCAATTGTTTCATGGACGGGAACATTTGTGAATAAGTTTTGAACATCCAAAGATGCAATCATTTGATTATTAGGTTTTACGGAATGGAGAATCTGTAAAAATTCGTCCGTGGAGTTAATGCTATATTTTCCAGGAAGATAGGGAGTAATTAGTTTGTTAAGTGTTTTGGAAAGGTTATATATTGGTGTGGGTATTTGAGAAATGATAGGTCGGAGGGGATGATCTTTTTTATGGATTTTTACATTTCCATAAAGGTAGCCGGGCTGATAATTTTTACAGATTCTCCATTCCGTAAAACCTAATAATCAAATGATTGCATCTTTGGATGTTCAAAACTTATTCACAAATGTTCCCGTCCATGAAACAATTGACATCATTATCCGTGATGTATACAACCAAACAACATTTCTCTGAAAAACATAAACATGTAGGTAATATCAGACAGATTTTGGTCAACAATACGGTGATCCTTACTCATACACACAGTAAGAGGAACCTGCAGATATTGGAGGCCATGTGCATCAAATCAAAACAACCAACACTCAATAAAATCAACTTTAAAACAGGAAATAACATATTACATTGCATTTGACTAGATGGTTTTGTTGTCATTTCGCGCTATCCCGCGGTGTGACGTCATAAAACCGCATCGCAAACTTAAGAACTGTGTTTATTATTTTTGGTAACTATTGCCGTTGCCAAGCGGAGTTTTATGTCAACACAAAATAAAATCGTCGGTGATGGTGGATTTTATAATATTTCAGTTTAAACTACCTCTCTGAAGATGGCTCATGTGAGCCGAAAGCTTAGAAGAAAACCAATAAATAATTATCCAAATGTTGGAGAATTTTTGTCTTTATTTTCAACTGAAATTAAAGCAAAAATACGACGTTTAGAACGGCTCATGATTAAACATAATAGACATTCATTGTCTCTTATATTTAATAGAATATGTCTAGAAAATATATATATATATATATATATATATATATACATATATCTCTCTCTATCAATATATATGTATCTATCTCTTTACATATCTATCTCTTTATCTTTTTATGTGTGTACGTGTGCTCATTTATCTGCGTATATATATATACACACGTGTACCTCTATGTTTTATGTGTGCTTGTCCCCTCGTTGCCGTTTTTTTGTGCCAATTCCCCCAGCAAAATCTTTCATCAAATCTTTTTCTCGTTTTTCCTTTTTGCTTCTGACGCACTTGCCAAAATATCAATCAATCTTTACGCAAAGGAAAACCAATCACATACAAAATCGAATAGTTTTGAATACTTTGTCATATACAAATTCTCTCTTTTCCTGTCATTCTGCTTTTGGGCGTCTTTTTGCGTCCAGCCCATTTCTTTCACTTACAATCGTTCTTTCATTCTTTTCGTTGCTTTTTTTTTCTCGTTGCTTTTTATTCATCAAAAATCATTTTTTTTATACTTTACTAATTTTCGCTGAATAACATTTCTTTTTTTTTGTATTTTTTATGTTAGAAAATTTTGTTTTTTTATTTGACTTTCTTTTTTTTATAGCTTTTCTTTTTGTTTCACTCTCTTTTTGTGCATTTCTTTAGTAATTTCTTTTTATATGTAATTTTTATTTTTTAATTTCACCCTTTTTCCGTCTAGACTCATTCTATTTTTTCTCATTTTTACTTCTTTCTTTCTTTCTTTCTTTTCTTTTCTTTGCCTTCTTTGCCGCATTCTGTATTCTAGCGTTTTACTTTTTTCCTTTTTTTTAATCATATCACCCCGAGCAAGGCGGAAACGTCACTGATGTTCAGGGGGCTACGTAAGAGTGAAAAGGTTGGAAAAGAGAAAGCCGGAAACCACATCCTGAACAGGGAACAAGGGATGAGCCTCTACACCTGTACAATAGTGTGTGAACCTGGCGATAGTTTAGGTTATCTACTCCAATTGAGAAAAAAAAAGAATGAAAAAGAAAAAAAAAGAAAAGTGAAAAGATTGGAAAAGAGAAAGCCGGAAACCACATTCTGAACAGGGAACAAGGAATGAGCCTCTCATTTTTCTTCCTTTCTTTATTCCTTTGTTTTTTCGTTCTTTCTTTATTCTGAAGTTTTTTTTGGTTATTCAGTCATTTCTCTTTTATTTGCTTTTTGTTTTTTTTCATTCTGTTATTTTATTTTTTCAAATTTCAATTTTCGTTTTTCTCAGCTTTCTTTTTGTCATTTTCATTTCTGCCTAATTCTATTTTTTTACCGAATTTTTATTTCCTTTCCACTTCAAATTGTTTTCCCTTTTGAACACTTTCTTACATTTAAAGTTTCTTTTAACTCTTGCCTTCTTGACGTAATTGATTTTCTTTACTTCTTTCTTCTTTCTTGTTTTCTTCCTTTTTTGTTTGTTGCTTTCTTTCTTTCTTTTTCTTTTTCCTTTTTTCTTTCTTGACTTTTTCTTTCTTTTTTCTTTCTTTTTTTCTTTCTTTTTTTCTTTCTTTCTTTTTTCTTTTTTCTTCTATTTTCTTTCTTGCTTTTTTCTTTTTTCTGTCGTTCTTGCTTTCTTTCTTTCTTGCTTTCTTAATTTTTTCTTTCTTGCTTTCTTTCTTTTTTCTTGATTTCTTTCTTTCTTTCTTTCGTTGTTCGTTCGTTTCTTCTTTCCTTCTATTTTCCCTACTTTTTCTTCTCTACTATTTTCTTTCATCCTTTCCTTCTTATAATGAAATCTCATTTCCATAGTGACCAACTTCATTAAAATCAGTATGAATTTATGCCTTCTAAATAATCTATTCATATAAATGTTAGAAGTATCGCAAAAAATATATATAAACATTTAATAAACATTAGACGAGGTTACTTATTGTGGAATAATACTAATAAATTAATCTAGGATTTCATTGTTACAGCGTTCATTCTGAACTCTTTGTCTCCACTAATAATTCCTCGTATGATATCTTCCTTAAAGCTTGAATCAATCCGGTAAGAAGAGACTAATGTGTGTTTGTGGCGCAGTGGATATCGGGACGAAATGAGAACTCAGAAAACCCTGCTCGGATTCCAGTTGCAATTAGATTCGCGCAAATACCCTTTCGAAACATATGAATGAGTTGCTTCTTCTTCCATCTCTGGGCTAAATAGCAGGATAGATTGAGTTCTGTAGCCTTGATTGGCAACCAGTCTACCGCAGAAAGTAATGGGAACCTACTGTGGAAACAATTTTCTGTCCTGTCATAATCCCTAAAATTTCAAAGAGTACACAGATGTCAGTGATGGAAACAGTTTTAAACGTGACATCTGTAAGAATGGCAATCAGTTCAGATAACTCCATAAAAGACAAGAATTATTTTCCGTTGCACCTATAATGAACAGGACCTTTCTAAAGTGATAATATTTTTCGTTTTCGATAAGTATCTCGTCCTAACGAACATATATTTCTTCTTTTTTATGTGCCGTGTCCCTTAATGACGAAGGCGATCATGGCCCTCCACATCTTCTTATACCTTGTAGCTCTTAATAAATTTTATCTTTTTTCTTATTTCTCACATACCCTGTTCTATCACTCATTTGTTCAAGCTCATCAAGTATGTTACACGCTTCTTTCCTTTGTCCTTATTTCACTTAATCTGTTATGTATCAGGTTTTCCGAGCACTCCTTCCTCATACGGGCCTCAAAGATTTCCGATGATTCCCCCTGATATTAAACAGTTTTCTACTTGTTTCAAAATTTTCAAAACATCGTTGTTGCTCACATATCACATTTCATTATAAAGCGAGGATGAAAGAAAAAAGAAAGAAAGAAAAAGAAGGGAAAATAGAAGGAAGGAATGAAGAATGGAACAAACAAAGGAAAGAAAGAAACAAAGAAACAAAAGTAAGAAAAAAGAAAGAAAGCAAGAAAGAAAGAAAGAAAGAAAGAAAGAAAGAAAAAGAAAGAAAGAAAGAAAGAAAGAAAGAAACTCAAGAAAGAAAGAAAGAAGAAAGAAAGCAAGAAAGAAAGAAAAAAGAAAGAAAGAAAGAAGGAAAAAAGAAAGTAAGAAAGAAAAAACAAAGAACAAAGATAGATGAAGAAAGAAAAAGGAAGAAAGCAAGAAAGAAAGAAAGAAAGAGATAAAGGAAGAAAAAAGGAAAAAAGAAAGAAAGCAAGCAAGAAAGAAAAAAGAAAGAAACAAAGAAAGCAAGCAAGAAAGAAAGAGAGCAAAAAAGAAAGAAAAAGAAACAAAGAAAGCAAGAAAGCAAGAAAGCAAGAAAGAAATAAAGAAAAAAAAAGAAGAAAAGAAAGAAAAAGGAAGAAAAAAGAAAGAAACAGAAAGCAAGCAAGAAAGAAAGACAGCAAAAAAGAAAGAAAAAGAAACAAAGAAAGCAAGAAAGCAAGAAAGAAATAAAGAAAGAAAAAGAAGAAAAGAAAGAAAAAGGAAGTAAACAAGAAAGAAGAAAGAAGTAAAGAAAATCAATTACGTCAAGAAGGCAAGAGATAAAAGAAACTTTAAATGTAAGAAAGTGTTAAAAAGGGAAAACAATGTGAAGTGGAAAGGAAATAAAAAGTCGGTAAAAAAACAGAATTAGGCAGAAATGAAAATGACAGAAAGAAAAACTGAGAAAAGCGAAAATTGAAATTTACAAAAATAAAATAACAGAAAGAAAAGAAACAAAAAAAAAAGAAAAGAAAAATGACTGAATAACCAAAAAAGAAACCAAAGAAGAAAGAAAGAAAAACAAACAAACAAATTAATAAAGGTCCATGGTTATTCTCAGCATCTTTCTGTAGAACCCCGTATCTATTGCTTCAAGTCTTATCTTCCGAATACGTATTGAGATGGCAAAAGATGCCTTTCCAAAGCTACCATTGGCATCTTTTGATGAGCACCTTAATGTGGCGTAATGGTTACCGGACTTGTCTCGTTAGAACAAGTAAGAAAGAATAGTGAGTTCGATTCTTACTGGATGCTTCATACTTTTAGCTTTGTCCTTCATCTAAGCTGCGCTTAAAAATATCACTAGCACTTTGTGATTGCCTTCTGTGGCAATCGTTAACTTCTTATGATTTTTTGGTTCTCCTCTGTCCTTAATAATGCCCTTTTCCTCATCGAAAATCTATACTGGCAGCATACACCACATCTGGTCGGGTGCCTCGAGGTTCTTGACAAAATACAACGGAGAATCTGTAATGTGATCGATACCGACTTGGCAGATCAACTGCAGTCACTCTCACACCGGCGTGACGTGGCTTCTCTGTACCTTTTCTATAAATACTTTCACGGCTTCTGCTCCGAAGAACTTAGATACTGGTGTCCCCTAGGTACGAATTTGCACGAGATACTAGATTAGCAATCAGGTCCCACCCTTTTACAGTGAAACCGATAAAATTTAACCGCAATTTATACTCCAACAGTTTCTTTTCTCGCACTTTCCGCCTGTGGAATTCCCTTCAACATACTTGCTTCCCAGACAGCTACAATCTCCAGGAGTTTAAATGTAAGGTCAATATCAACTCTTAACACACTAACTCGCACCCATTCTCTCAAAAACTCTTCTTATGTACATCCTTACCCGTCTATCACCCTCTTTCTGACATTTCCTATATCTAATCACTCTCTCATCACTTTCCCCTATGTAAACCCCTGCGCAATAGTGGCAGTGGAATGCCTAGCTTTGGGTGAAATGATTAAAAAAAAAGAAACCACTTGCATACGGAAAAGAAATAAATTCAACCCATACACTGAAATAGAAAAGGATATGTCTTCTCACCGGATCTATTCAACATGTACGGTGAAGCATTTCTGTGAGAATTAGAAGTCCTCGCGGTGTTCGTCATTGGCGGCCATAATCTGAACAATATAAGACACACAGACGATACAGTTCTGATAGCAGATACGGACAAAAAATACAGAACCTCCCACTAAAGGTAGCAAAGAAAAGTGAAGAGACAGTGCTAGATATAAAACTTCAAGAAAACAGAATGTATGTTAATCAGCGAAAAAGGTCTCCAAAATGTCAACTACACGTCGGGGAGATTACAAACAGCTACAGAAATTAAAATACATGCGAAACATTCTGGTAGAGGATGAAAATTGCAACACTGAGATCTGAAGTCGGATTGGTATAGCCAAGGATGCATTTCAAAAGCTAAGTAGAGCTAACCCTGCCGAGAGACAAGCTAACCCTGCCGAGAGACAAGCTAACCCTGCCGAGAGACAAGCTAACCCTGCCGAGAGACAAGCTAACCCTGCCGAGAGACAAGCTAACCCTGCCGAGAGACAAGCTAACCCTGCCAAGAGACAAGCTAACCCTGCCGAGAGACAAGCTAACCCTGCCGAGAGACAAGCTAACCCTGCCGAGAGACAAGCTAACCCTGCCGAGAGACAAGAAGATTTCATTGGCGACAAAGAAAAGAGTATTGGACTGTTATGTGATATCTGTCCTCCTATATGGTAATGAATGCTGGATGATCTTCTGAAAGACGAAAGAGAGAATCGAAGCAACAGAAATCTGGTTGTTCAGAAGGATGCTGAAGGTACCATGGACCGAACATGTAAGCAAGGACCAGGTTTTGGAGAGAAGGCAAACGGAAAGGAAACTTATACTTGGCATCAGGAAAAGGCAGCTGAGATCTTTGGGACACCTAACGAGGAAGGAAGGCTTGGGGAACCTAATACTCATAGAACGGGTAAAGGGAAAGTGAGACAGGGAAAAGCAGCGCATGATCTACTTGAAGGGCTTCAGTAGTTAAATGGCAAGGTTTGGGAGAGATACAAAGAGAAAAATATTAAGAGCTACAAGGGATAGGAGTAAGTTGAAATCGGCGATCGCCTACGTCCTGAAAGGATATGGCACGTAAGAAGAAGAAGAAGAAGAAGAAGATTATCCAATGCTGGGGGTAGTCCTTTGCGTCGTAGTGATTTATTAAGGGTGAAATGAAAACCTGGCTACTGACGTGAAATCAAGGACAACGTCTATTTTGTTTTCTTTTATTTGAGGTGACACTACAATGTACGCCGGTCACCACAGATCAACTTCTTTTAGTAAACGTTCGTTATTGATATTAGAATCTGGTTAAAGTATCTGCTACTCCCTGACACGTATCACATCACGATGCCCAGTTAATAATTAAGAAAATAAGATTTTATATCATTGGTGTTCTAGTCTTTGAATACTTTTCCCTAACGTGATTGTAATAGTTAGCGTCCATATAATCTTTAATTTTTTTTATATAATCGGGTCACCCCAAGCAAGGCATGAACGTCACTAGGACGCAGGGGGTTACAGTAAGAAAAAAAAAAGGAAAAAGTAAACGGGATTTCAAAGAAAGATGAGAATCAAGGAGATTGTAGATAAATTCTTATCCGGATGACTTGCTACGTCTCTTTTTCCTTAATCTCATTCACGAGCTTAAAAGCTAGCTTGTTTTAAAAATCTCTAAAAATTGCAATATATATATATATATATATATATATATATATATATATATATATATATATATGTAAGGTGGTGTTGACGGATAATTTTCCAAAGAACATTTTTTGTATTCTGAAGAATCGTTAGGCACTTATTAAAATTATGTCCATGCAGTATACAAACTCATTCACATGCATTTTAATGCCAACTTAGTAATCCTACGTGAGGATTATCCTACGTGAGGGTGGTTATGCATGGTCAGCAAACTCTTATTGGTTGTCAAGTTAAATAGATTCACGAGTTGAACAAAATAGCTGTATACGTTTTGGTTCGACGTCATATTTCTGTTCTTCTTCTTCTTCTTCTTCTTCTTCTTCTTCTTCTTCTTCTTCTTCTTTATGTGCCATGTCCCTTTAGGACGTAGGCGAACATGAACTTTCACTTGGCCTTGTCGCTTGTCGCTCTCAATATTTTTTTTGGTATGTCTCTAAAACTCCACATCGAAATCTATTTGCTCAGGACTATCAAATATGTTTCACGCTGCTTTCTCCTGTCTCTCTTTCCTTCTATCCACCCTGTGAGTATTAGATTCTCTAGGCCCTCTTTCCTGAGTATGTCAGCTGTCTCTCCCTGATGTTAAGTATGAGTTTTCTTCTCGTTTGCATTCTCTTCAACACATCATTGTTGCTCATATCCTCAGCCTATAGTATCCTAAATGTTGTGGAATCTCCCCTTTTCTATTATAATAGACTCGACGAGTATACATATATTTCTGCCATCGTAAATACAGAGAGAATCGTAGAGATCCGTTTGAGACATCTGGACTGTTCCTTAAGTTACCAAGAGATACTGAAGCTACACAGAGAATACCGCGTCAGTTTGGTATAGGCGCTCTGAGCTCCACTCAGCCAGAATAATAGTACACGAGCATACTATTTCCAGCACGGCTTCATTTCAAGACTTATATATATATATTCCTTACTAATCGTATTCCTGGATTCGTCCTTGAGGAAAATGCATCTTTTAAGAAATTGAATGTTTAGGTGACCCTTTTAACATAATTTAACACAAACAAATAATTGGACTCTGATAAGTTAAACTGAGTCTTATTCAAAACTAGAACATTTTGCCAGATTAACGTATTGAAAAAAGTAATCAAGCCGTTTTCATATTTCAAGGCTTGTTGAAATCCTCATGGCCATTATTGTTGAAGTAATCGCTAAAGTTTTTGTCGAGAATTACAATCTCTACGTTTCATTGCTTAGGTAGACCAGTCGATTAAATTTGGAGAAGCTGATTTGTTTGGCAAAATACTTTGACAAAAACTCTATTTTAATAATTTCTTTAATGGAGTTTTATATGACTTCATGGTAAACAATATTTTTTTTTAAGAAAACGTATTTTTCTTTTTCCCTTTTAACAGCGAAATATAAAATCTTAGTATTTCTTAATCTGGAGCATGAAAAATATAACTAGCAGTGCATAAATATTTTTTCTCGAGTCAAATCTTTATTTTGAAGTGTTTGTCTTTGTGACTTTTCATAATTCTCGCAATTGCAAGGCGGATTGGAAACTAGATTATTGCATATATAAAATCTTAAATAAAGATATGCAAAAAACAATATTGCATTTTGATCAAATAAGTATGTTATTTTAAACACTAAATTGATTTTAAAATAGTGCGTTTATTTTGTATGATAAATTTTTAAAAGTTATTATACTAACTTACGCGGTTAATAGAACTAACTGTACTTAGTACTCTTTTAGCTGTTTGTACTTCTCCCGAGATTTGGTTTCAGTCACTCAATATAAGGCTATTTTAGAGCGAGTGATAGACAGATGGATAGATTAACGGAAGTCAAAGAATCTTAGAAATAGAATATTAGATTGTGTCAAAAATAATTTACGTTTTTTTTTTTTATCAACGTAATTCTTCAAAATATAAAGAACAAATTTCTATTTAATTATGTATAGAACGTTATCTGTAATGTTTTGTTGCCACTTATCATTCGTATTCGATATTTTATGAGAAAAAATAGGCAGGTTTTGAGATCCACCGGTGTAGAAATTTTTCTTTGATTTTATTTGCAAAACGAATGCAACATGAGAGCGTTTTGATCGGCGATGGAAGTGGCTATTTTATTTCGTCAGCATCGAAAAGCTAATAACCGGTCAGCAGAAAGCCGGAATAATATGATGAGTAAAAAGAAAACAACCTAATTTCAATTTTTTCTGTTGCTATTCTTCTTGCATTGTCATCGTGTAGAACTATTTGCTTTTATTGATAAGCGTAGAGTGCTTTTCATTCGATCATTTTATAGAGAAGTTGAAGCTGCTGAACCCACAAATGTGCATTTATTCTTTCATTGCGTTTTAAGGATATATTCACTGGATAACAATAATTTTTCTATAGGAACTGGAAAGCTGTTTTCTAGTGTGCTTTCCTTTTTAGTAGATCACGAAAACGAACTCTATTTTTACGGAATGACTGCAGCCTTTTGTTATTTTTACAAAAAAAAAATGTAATTTTAGAGTACTTTTGTCTTTTATATATGTTTATCATGTTGGCCTCTCTCTATAAAGAGTCCACCAAGAAAAAAAACAAAACAGGTAGAATAGAAGAATTCCACTTGCCCTTATAGCAAGTTTCACTTCTGAAAATATCTTGGTAAAACATTTCACCAGGTTTATCGCTGAATAATATTCTATTTTGTAAATAAGAGGACAGATGTGAGTACAAAAAACAAAAAAAAACAAAAAAATTAACGTTCATAAACATAATCCGGAATTATTATATGCTTCAATAACTCTATGAACTAATATTTCGTAATTTGGAGCATTGTACCTTTGAAGGAGGCCGTTTCACACACCTTGATGATTTTTCCAGACCTCTGATCAAAATTCCTTTAAAGTTGCTTCAAATCTATTGTATCCCATGTGCTGTCAATTTTAAGATCCGACAAAGATGAATTCTTTAATTTTAGCATCACTAAGCCTGGGAGGTTTGGTTTTTGAAAATGAAAAAAAAATAACTAAATAAAATAAAAGGAAGGATTATCGTGTTTCAAGATTAGTTTAAGTTTATATGAAGTGATGACAAGATTATGTGAACCTTTTTTTGCCTCATTTCTTTATGGCCATTCTGGGCATGCGTAGTGTCCACCTCAGGTTGGGTACAAAAATTGCACAATTATTTTAGCCTACCTGCAATCTATTTAGAATAGCGACCACATTACGATATGCGCAGATTAGCTACTTATTCTGATTGTATTTAGTTTGGTTTAAAATAAATATTTTCGTGAGTTTCTTTTGAAATAGTCAGTCAGTTAAGTGCAATACATGAAACACGCTTGGGCGATCATGTCTCGAAAGACACATGACTAACTGAGCAGAAGATTATCCCACAGTAGGTTGCCATTGCTTTCTGCGGTAAACTGGTTGTCTGCCAAGGCTATAGAACCAAATCTGTCCTGTTATTTAACCCATAACTGAAAGGAAGAGACGGATTAATAACTTTCCCAAGGGTATCTGCGCGTAAGTCAATGCAATGAATTCAACTGGAATTCGAACTCGGCTCCCCGATTTCTCGTTCCGAGCCGATATCCACTGCACCACAGAATGTGCTAAAATAATCAATGGCAGAATATTTACAGTATGCAAATACAAGACTTTAGTGCTATAAATTGAGGCGTCAGTGAAGTTTACTTTAAATTTAATTCTTTAAAAAGTTCAGGTATATCATTACAGTAAAGCATATTGTTGAGATAAAAAATTTTTTTGTGAAGTGTCGGGGGAAGGCTTAAATTTGTAATACGAATATCTGGCATGATTGAACTCTTCTTTAGCCTCGAGGCTTAGCAACTCAATCTGCTCTCTTACTACGTCTAAATCTGTTGCAAGACCATTAAGGTGAGTCTCTGACCGAGGTTTTCGCGCATGTGATTCAAGTTCGAGATCATACGTATCATTTTCTTGTCTGGAAAACTCAATTTTGATTCATCTGAATCAGAGAAGACAATTTCTGTGGGTGGGTCGGGTACTGGAACATCTGAGGAGGATATAGGCTGAAAAGCAGACTTAAGTTTTGGATAGATCAATTGTCATTAAATTTCTTTTTGCATTTAACATTGTCGTATGGTAACCAACACCAAATCGATTCTAAATGCCAGATAGGTTTTATTGTTAGACCCTAATCTTCGTCATTACATAAAAATCTTTACCAAAATTGCACAAAAAATCTTGAAATACTAAAAAGTAAATATTTCTTTTAATCATTTCACCCTAAGCAAGGCATTCCACTGCCACTATAGCGCAGGGGGCTAAATAGAGCGATTGTGTATAGGAAATGTCAGAAGGAGGGTGATAGACGCGTAAGGAGGTACATAGGAAGAGTGTTTGAGAGAATGGGTGCGAGTTAGTGTGTTAGGAGGTGTTTATTGACCTTACATTTAAACTCCTGGAGGTTGTAGCCGTCGGGGAAACAGGTATGCGGAAGGGAATTCCACAGACGGGAAGCGCGAGAAAAGAAGCTGTTGGAGTAGAAATTGTGGTTACATTTCATCGGTTTCACTGTAAAAGGGTGGGATCTAGTTGCTAATCTAGTATCTCGTGCAAATTCGTACCTAGGGGACACCAGTGATTTAAGTTCATCGGAGCAGAAGCCGTGAAAGTATTTATAGAAGCGGCACAGGAAAATCGCTATTGGGTTGAAACACGATTATAGACAATTATATAAATATCAAAAATATGTCATATTGCTACAAAATACAGGTCATCTTGGGTATATAGATGAACTATATTTGGTACCAAGGTCTCTGATCTGGAGATTGGGCATTTTTAGTGGGGTGTAAAACCAACTGTTAATTTCTGTTGTTTCCAGGACACTACTGATTTGGGACGGTAGTACCTGTTAGAATTCCTAGCTAAAGGTAAACTGTAAACCCTAAACAAAAATTATCCTTACATTTTTATAATAAAATGTGCAACAACAAAACTTTATAGAAAAATGACAATCAATGCAACACTTAAAAAGAATAAAAATACATTTTTCAAGTACAAATACCAGCAATGGAGTTTATCTTCGATAAAATACAGGGTGCGATAGATAAATTGTCGTCTAAATTATGCAGAAATAAAAATGAAACTGACGAAATGAAACAGATATATTTATCAAAACTACTCAAAAATATGTTAAAATACTAGAGAGTAAATTTATTCAATAAAGTCGTAATTGGATTTAAATCCGACCTCCAGACAATATCAGATTATTCTGCATCAATTCTCGACGGTCTCATCGTTTCCGCTTTTGAGGACTGCCATAATCCTTGCGTTCAGTTCACCTTAGGTGCTACAAGGTGTTGTATTGGTCTTTCGCTCAACGGCGCTCATAATAATGAAGAGGATTGCAGTCTGGAGACTCAGGTTGTTAGATGTAGTGGGGTGATGTGATCGCAGAGATTATCTAAAATTGCTGCCAGCCATATTGTCTTCCAGCAGTCACTCTCTTGACCCAGGGCAGCGCTAACTCAAGTCACGATTTAGATCTCTGTGTTGAGTCTAAAGTCCTCGCCACTAAATTCAGGTGTTCTTTTCTTATCCCATCAAGCAGAGTGAGTTTTTCGAGCTGCCATAACTTCGTAATCACCATTAGACTCATAGAACTCTTTCCGAATCCAATGAACTCTCCTCAGATTAACACCCAAACACTCTGAAATATTTGTGTTGGTGTTTCTGGTATGAATTCCATGAAGTACAGGAAGCCCTTTCCAAATTTCTGGCGGAGTGAATTGCGTCATGGTGCAACTTTTTTTCGCGGATGATTTCCAATTGACACTAATATACTGTGAAGTCGACAAAATTAAAAATAACGGGCATACCTGAAATTAGAAAAATGACGGCATTTTATCCATCGCATTATGTATTCTTTTTCTTCGCGTGCCGTGTCCCTTCTGGACGTAGTCGACCAGGGACTTCCACTTGGCTCTGTGTCTTGTCGCACTCAGTAATTTTTCTCTTCGTATCTCTTCCAAGCCCCGCTCCATCAGCTCAGACCTAACAAATACGTCTCGCGCTGATTTCCCCTGTCTCTTCTTCACTTTAACCGACCTTTGAGTATCGAGTTCTCCAGGCCTTCCTTCCTCATTACGTGTCTCATGAACCTCATTTATCTCTTCCTGATATTTATTATGTTTTCTTCTCGTTTGCATCCTTTCCAACACCTCATCGATGCACACGTGCTCTGCCCATGGTATTCTCAGCATCCTCCTGTAAAACCACATTTCTGCTGCCTCAAGCCTCTCCTTCATCATTGATGAGATCATCCAGCATTCACTTCCATACAGAAGGACAGATATCACATAGGAATCCAGCACTCTTACCTTTGTTTTTAATGAGACTTTTCTGTTTTCCAGTACTTTGGTTAGCTTCTGAAATGCGTCTTTAGCCATGCTAATGCGTCTTTGGGTCTCCGTTTCGCATTTTCCATCCTCTGTGAAAACACTTTCCAGGTATTTGAATTATTTCACTTGTTTTATTTTACATTCTCCAACTTGTAGTTGACATATTAGTCTCCTCTTTTTGCTAATGACCATGCATTCAGTTTTCTTGAGGTTTATGCTCAGTCTTTTCTTTTCACTTTCTTTTGCTAACTTCTGTAAAAGGCCCTGCATTTTTCTTTCTGTGTCTGTTATCAGCACTGTACCATCCAGGTGCCGGATATTGTTGAGATTGTGGCCGCCAATGACATCCTGGCAAGGAGTTTATAAATTCTAAAATTAAAAAAAAGAGTAACTAATAGAGTAAACATGTACGAAGGATCCAACGTAACATGTACGAGGTAAGTGAGCAGTTAATATCAGGAATACTTGCAGACGATATTTGAAAATGAATAAAAAAAAATTATGCACAATCCAGCAATTACAAAATGAACTATTTTATCTTAAAATTTCATTTGTCATAGATTTTCGGGTGGTCTAGGCGCTTGGAATAAGAAATTGTAAAAGTGAGTTTGAAGAAAATTCCGATAATTACATGCTAAACCATTACATATGGTATGATTGCTTTCTTTTTCTGCAAAGCTATAAGTATTTTTTTTAATCATTTCACCCCAAGCAAGGCATTCCACTGCCACTATTGCGCTTGGGGCTACATCGGGGGAGATAAATAGGAAGAGTGGTTAGACATAGAAAATGTCAGAAGGTGGGTGATAGATAGTTGGGTGGGTGGGAAGAGTGTTTGAAAGAATGGAAGTTAGTTTGTTAGGAGGTGTCTATTGACCTTACATTTAAACTCCTGGAGATTGTAGCTGTCTGGGAAGCAGTCATGTGGGAGAGAATTCCACAGGCGGAAAGTGCGAGAAAAGAAACTGTTGGAGTATAAATTGCGGTTAAATTTTATCGGTTTCACTGTAAAAGGGTGGGACCTGGTTGCTAATCTAGTATCTCGTGCAAATTCGTACCTAGGGGACACCAGTGATCTAAGTTCATCGGAGCAGAAGCCGTGAAAGTATTTATAGAAGAGACACAGGGAAGCCACGTCGCGCCGGTGAGAGAGAGACTGCAGGCG
>JBBBDQ010000564.1:1810000-1827500 GCA_037127315.1 Ascarosepion bandense | reverse complement strand
ACTATTCATATTTTTATCACTGTTTCTATCTATCTTTCTATCTATAATGCTTGTGGTTTTTAATCATTTTATACACAGCGAGGCGACGATGCCTGTGCAATTATAGGAATTATTTGGAATGGAAAAAAACGAGATAAGTTTATTGAGGTAATGGATAAAACATGAACAGGCTACAAATATGTAGAAGATGGCGATTGAGGTTGAATTTACATTTTTGAAGATGGCGGATGAGAAATTAAGTAAAAGGGAGTTCCACAGGTAAGGAGTGCAAAAGAATAAATTATTAGTATAAACATAAGTTTTCATCTAACTACTACTACTACTACTACTTAAAAAGAATGAGACCTAATTGCTAATCTAGTAGCACGGTTAAGTTCCTTCAGTCGAACAACAAAGTACAAACGGGTGACTAGAACAGTTGCCAAGTAAGTATTTTTAGAAAAGACAGAGGGAAGACACGTCAGGTCAATGAGAATGAGACAAGTCCGTGTCGATTACAAATATTATTATTTCAAATCTTGATTTTCAAAATTGTCACACCCGCGAATATAATTCATCTGATAATCCTTCCATTCAGAACATTGCCATATATGGCATAACGGAAGAATGGCTGATCGATAATCAGAAACGCTCCGGAGCCTGCATCCAGAAACGGTTCAAATCGAAGTAAATGGTGTGCCTGCGAATGTCGACATCCTAAGACTTACCAAAATAATAATTATAAAAAACGCAAAGAGTGGTTATCTGACCGCAATAGAAAATAGACTGAAATCGAGATGCCAGATTAGTGCCCATAATGTTGCTGATTCTTTTTAAAATTTTATCAATGAAATGTAGATAGATATGCAGAAGTACTTGACCATGTCTCACACCTAGATTGTAATCATGTAAACCTATATATAAATTTACTGGAGCCACAAGATTAGCAACTAGATTCCACCCTTTTACTATGAAACCAATAAATTGTAAACGCAAATTCGACTCTAGCGGCTTATTTTCTAGCACTCCCAGCCTGTGGAATTCTCTTCCATTTACTTGCTTCTCTGACCGCTACAATATCCCAGAATTTAAATGTAAAGTCAATAGTCATCTCCTATCTCATTAACCTGCATCCTCTCTCTCTCTCATGCTTTTTTCTCCGTCCACTCCACTCTCATCAGTATTTTCATCCTTCTCTTACCCACTTCCTAACACCCTCTGTAACCAGTCACTCTTTCTCATAATTTTCCTCCTATGTAACCCCCTGTGCAACAGTGGCAATAAAATGCCTTGCCTGAGGTAATATGATTATAAAAAAATGTTTGTTCATAATTTTTCTAGATAACAGCTGATAGGCCAGTTTCACAATAGAAACTGTTATGTATTTTCCATTGAGAAAAAGCCGGTATTAAAGTTAATACAAATCTCTGATGTAGAAAAGTAATTTTTCGAGGAGATAGGCATTTTAAAAGAAAATATACTCATCATCCACCTTACAGATATCCTTACATATTCTGAATTACTTTTGGCTTTTCTGCCTTGCAGCTGAAATAGTCGTGAATTGTTGTTCCAAAAGTCAATGCAAATGCTGAGATTTGGAAAACTGAATTTCTAAGCAGATAGGCCCTCATTATAGAGATGTTCGACAAAAATCTGAAGCATATTTCTCTAATCATTGCCACACTAAGTTACTTTTGTTTTGTAAATATCATGTATAACGGTTACTTGATAATTCCATTGATAAAATAGTTGGCTAAATCACTGGAGTTGAAGACAAGGCAAAGTCCTTTATTTGAGATACCGATTTTTAAAACCTGACAAGTCTCACCCTATTAAAAACTGCTGAAAACGATTTTTATTTTTCACTTTTCGTGGTTAATTCAATTTTCACAAGAGGTTTCACAAATCAATTCCTGGAATTATCGCAGCATGTCTCTGGAGGTATAAATCAGACAGGCTTTTGTACACGGATTTCCGCAAATATGAAAAGTTATACTTTCTAGAAAGGCCAATTAGACTGTTTATTCATCGCCCAGCAGTAGCGGAAGTTTTAAGTGTTCATGTTTACTGTTAGTGGAAAACAAATGAAAGTAGTTTAAAGAATGGTTGACCAGTAGCTTTGAGGAAAAGCTTGGTGCCCCATAAACTTTTATCTCACTGATAGCAACAGTGAAAAAGGACAAAGGGTAAGTGCTTAACGAAATGAAAGGTTTTAGAACATCCCCATGAGCAAATAAGAGCCCAGGATATTATGAATGAGTGAGAAGAATCGGTAGAGACAATCACTGCAGCAACTAAGCCAATAGAATATCGTGATGGTCTACCACTAAATACTGATCGTCGTAACAATGTCAATTGATTCCGTGGGCGGGATTATTTCGCCAAGTTTACATCAGCGTGTAAATACGCGCCGTTATTTCGTACGAAGAATCGGATTGTGAAAACCCTATTAAAAAGTTATATATATATATATATATATATATATATATATATATAGCTACCTCCAATCAATTCTTAGACACCTAAATTTAAATTGAAAATTTAAAAATAATCTATCTTCAAGCTTTAAAATTAGGTCTATTTGAAAGCCAAGGGATTAAAGTTAGTAATTCCAATAATCAAAATACACTGGTGTATTTTAAACTGAAATTATATCGATTGGAATCCGAAATTTTTCAAAAAAAAAAACAAACTTTAAATTTTCCGCCATTTTTTGATTTATTTACAGGTTACGTCAACAATTAAACATTTTTTTTTAATTCCAACTTTCCTCTTGATTTTTTCCATTGTGAATGTAGGTATCTACCTTAATTTGATAACTAAGGGTAAAATAATTTTATAACATATGTTTTGTACAATCATTTACAATTTAAAAAAGAACATGAAAGTAGGAGTTAATCAATAAAAATGCATAAATTCAATAGTAGGATTAGGCTATGAAATAAAATAGAAAAAAATGTCTTTTTCATTCAATTGAAAATAAAAAAATGAAACCTTTTCCAATTTCTTTTAATCTTAGCTAGGCACCATAAAATTGTAGTACATATTTGTTTCTTAAAAACATTCTGCAAACAAAAATTGAAATTAAATTTTTTTTTTAAATTCCAAATTTCCTCTTGATTTTTTCCATTGTGAATGTAGGTATCTCCCTTAATTTGATAACTAACGGTAAAAATAATTTTATAACATGTGTTTTGTACATTCATTTACAATTAAAAATAAACTTTAAAGTATTAGGTTAACATTGAAAATGCATAATTTCATTAGTAGGATTAGGCTATGAAATAAAGAAACTAAAAAATGGCTTTTTCATTCAATTGAAAAGAAAAAATGAAACCTTTTCATTCAATTGAAAAGAAAAAATGAAACCTTTTCCAAATTGTTTTAATCTTAGCCTATCCACCATAACATTGTAGTACATATTTATTTCTTAGTCACATTTTGCAAACACACATTGAAAGTAAACATTTTTATCCCTAATAATTTCTTTTATGAATCATTACCACATGCCATTGGAATGAACAGCCCAAAAAAGCAAAACAAATAAAAAAGAAGTTTTGATGTTTTTTCTAAATTCTGTCAGGTAGATAGATTCACAATTAATATTAAAAATGATTAAACTAATAAGTTAAAAATATAAAAGTTACTTTAAATATTTAAATTCTGACTAGAAATGACTTCTTTCTTGAGCGATTCAGAGACACGCATGAAAAGAATATCAGTAAGGACCTTCGGGGTGTATATACGGGAAAATTTTATGTAAGGACGGACAACCCTTGAGTCACGTGACCTTTTACAGATTTATATCCTTTATGGGAAATTAACATGCAAAAATAAACAGTTTTAATTAAATTACAAAATAAAAAGCTTCTCTTTTAGAGTAACTTTTTAAATTTTTCGATTAATAAATATATTTGCCACATATTAATTAAAAAACATCTGAGAAACCTACAAGGAGAAAATTGTAAAAGACTTATGAAACTTTTAAAATTACTTAATAAAAAATATGAAAAATAAAAACAATTCTTGTAAAAATTCATTACTAACAGAATTTTTTTTTTATTCAGACGATGACACAGTTTTAATTTATGTTTATAAAAGTAATTAAAAGTTTACCCAAATAAAAATTGGCATAGTTTTATTGCATTTTTGTTTTCCTAATTCAGAGCTGATTTTCTAAAAGGTAGCTTGTTTTGAAGAAAAAAAGACAGTTGATTAGCTTTCCTTAATGACTCCTGAATTTAATGAAAACTATCTATATTTTGTGACCGAGTTTTTTTCGACATTTCTGGAAATTAAATGTTGAGGGCGGGGGGGTAACAAATTAAAAAAAAATTACCAATATTTTTTTAAAATAATTATTTCAAAAATCATTTCAGTTATTTGTGAATAAGTTCTGATATTTTCATCAAAATCAGACGATTATTTGAGTTTTGCAAGAATTTCAAAATTAATGTGTCTTTCACAGTGAAAAAATGGCTTCGCGTAATATTACGCTGTTGACGTAATAAACTCTAGCGTCAATTTACCCCTTTCGATGACGAGAGAAAAAAAAAGATTTTCTACCACTAAATGAGCCTTTCAGAACCTGTTAGAACAATTTTAAAAAAATGTAAAAATAATTAAAAATACTTTGATCTATCCTCTTTATGATAGCATAAACATTTTGCCGAGAAAACTTTGTTTTTATTTAGTTTGAGGTCTTTTAATTCAGACTATGCTGATTTTCCCACGGTAAAATTGGAGGTACCTATATATATATATATATATATATATATATTAATTCAAACAGAAGGTGACACGTATGTAAAATTCTAAGAAATGTCCTATTAGTATTAACCTTATTAATATTAAAACTAATCCGACCAGAGGGCTCGATGTAAATAGAACTATCTATTTACAGATACAAATATGTAAATTTTTTAAAGTAAAACTTCGAAAATTACATGTGTTATATGGTCATTTTTGCGAAGTAAATTCGCTTTCTCACCAACTGTTTATTATGGAAAATTCAAAAAGAAATTCATACACCGGGGGTCCGTTTAGAAATTCATACACCGGGGGTCCGTTTAGAAAAAAGTCAGAACGAAAATTTGGAGGTAGAGTTAAAAAAAGAAAGTGTAGATTATGATAGAAGACAGACGTCTAGACGCTGTTATAGAGGGTAGGGAAGATATATATATATATATATATATATATATATATATATATATATATATATATATATATATATAACGAAATGGATTCAAACTCGATCTTTGAAAAGAACATTTAAGGATTATATATGTGTGAAAAAGAACAAAATGAGCGTTTCACAGAAACAGAAGTGGAGAAACGGGAAATGAGGGGAAAAAATAAAAAACAAAAAAGAGAGAAATAGAGAAAAAATTTAAAGGAGAGAAGGGGAGAAAAAAAAGGAGAAATTGAAAAAGAGAAAAATAGGGGAAACGTCCGTTGCATAAGCAGACGTGACGATTGTTAGCCAAGGAGGGTGAGAAAAAAAAGGGAGATAAATATATGAAAATAAAATAAGAAAAACAGGCGAAAGGAGAAATAAAGAAAATAGGAAATATGACATGATATTCGGCTTTGCCAATTTTTTTTTACGTTTAAAATAAGATAGGTTCTGACTATAGTTGAGATAAAATAAATTATTTTAAAATCTTCCACAGGAAGAAAAGAGAATAGCGGAAAAAGAAATATTATAGTGAAAATAGGTATATATAATGAAACATTTTTAATATATAAAAAAAGAAAATGAAAATATATTTAAGACCGAGAGATTAGCTGTTTTCGAAAATCATAATCATAATAGACAGTTGTAATGTAGATTAAAGTTTTATTAAGCGGCTCCAATATATCATTAAAGCATGTGATATGAGTAAATTAAGAAATTATTATTATATATATATATATATATATATATATATAGTCATCCGCAGACAGATCTGTTTCATCAGTACGTTTACACATCCGATTGCTTTTAACCCAGGATGGAAACACGACCGAATGGGCGTCAGTCGGTGATTCTACCTCTGAGATATGGGCGCTCGGTAGAAGGGGATAGACATTTTTTTAGCGTATGATATATCATAGGCAATATATATATATATATACATATATATATATATCGTCGGTGATGGTGGATATTTTTATATTACCGTCTTAATAACCTCTCTGAAGGTGACTCATGTGAGCTGAAAGCTTAAAACTAAATTAATAAAAATTCTCCACATGTTGGAGAATTTTTGTATTTATTTTCATCTGAAATTAAAGCCGAAATACGACGTTTAGAACGGCTTATGATTAAACATAATAGACATTCATTGTCTCTTATATTTAACAGTATATGTTTAGAAAATTATTTGCTGCCACGATATACTATATATATACACACACACACACACGCACATATATATATATATATATATATATATATATATATATATATATATATATTATTATTACATGATAGTTTTCCTATTGAATATTTTACACAAGGGGTTATCTCTAGGAAAATGTTTACTTATTAATTTAAGAATGGTTTTACCAATGTTAATAGTTGACAGTCTACAGAAGGGGGTGGTTTAAACCAGACAATTTTTTTTGCTATGTTTACCTTTAGCGTTTTGTGATTCTGAATTCCTACAAGGTGTTAAATAAGTTAATTCATCTTTATATCCGTTATTCTGGCGGGCCTTATCATATAGTTTTTTTGCTATTCTTAAAGATTGTAAGGTTAGAAGATAATCGGTTAATTCTAATGTTAACCGTCCTCAGTATTTACTTTTTAATGGCGTTAAGGAGGGGTTGGAATTAATACTGACACGGCTAGGGATATCATTGTACTTATTGTACGGTTTAAAGGGATTATTATAGAGGTTGAGGGTAATGTCTAAGTAATTCACTATCTTCAAAATGGAAGCAATTTCTATTTTGAATTCTAGCATACTGAAGGTCTATATGATTTTCTTCTGGATTTTCATATTCAAAGGACCATTACTATTCAGAATGAACATAAGTTCATCATCTCGGTATAGGCCTAGGGTGTCTAGGATATCTCCTTCTTCTATGTGCCCTGTCTCTTCAGGACGTAGGCGATCATGGTTCTCCACGTCTCCCTATCCCTTGTGGCTCTTAGTATGTTTGAGCCTGTTGCTCCTGGCAACCCCCGTTCCGTCATCCACCTGATCAGACCCTGCAAATATGTTATCCGCTGCGTTCCTCTGTCTCTCCTTCCTTCTATCTGACCAGTCAGTATCAGGTTCTAGGATATAGATGCCTATTAAATCGGCAACTTGGGCTGAATCATACGTTCCCATGGGAACGTCAAATTTACAATTGTGATTTTTAGTCCAGGAAGAATCGTTAAGGGTAAAGAAGGATTTTCTCGCAGTTAGAAAAATATTAGTTTCCTCTTCTGTGATCTCTACATAGTTTCTAGCGAAATTGATACATTTTACTAGGAGACCTCTCGCTATAGAGGGATAGAAATCTATAATGTCAAATTTAAGAAATGTGATTCTAGTTTTGTCTACAATATTTGTAAACAATGGATAGTGTCGGTCAAATTTTTCCAGAGGTTGGGATGGAGGATGTATTGGGATTTAGCAGTTATATTTTTGATGACCTTTTTCGAGACTAATCCTAATTCACTTTTGGTAGGATTTATAAATCTAGATTGTATCCTATTCTCGAAATTTGGTTTATGGTCTTTAAACAGGAGGTATGCGTTTCTAGTACTTACTTTACCTACTCTCTGCTTAAGGTTTAGCTTGCCGGAAGATTTAGCAGTATCTTGCTCAATATCATTTATATATATATATATATATATATATATATATATATATATATATATATATATATATTTCCCTCCTTGTCAAGTTTATATGCGTCAGTAATCTTAGAAGTTTAAGGTACTGGGCAGGTCTACATTTGTAAATATTCTTAGATTTATCGGCCTTAACCTAAATTTCTTACGAGTCTCTAATGGATTTAGAATCCATCTCTAACATACTTTGGAAGGAGTTTAAATGTTTTTTTTTAATTTCATCTAGTATACAATATTAAATAGGTCTTTTTCAAATGTGTCCAGAAACGTACAAGGAGATGGCATTTTCTGGGATTTCAGAGTGTCGGTATCCACGTTTTGGTCTCGGTATCGGAGGGGAATAAGTAGAAATGTAATTTTCACCGCAGTCTCTTCACAAAGCTGTTGATTTTTCTGAGGAAAATGTTGAATGAATGTCGACTGGGACAAGGAATATTTTTCAGGGCGTATTCACAGCAGAAGATATCCATCATATGTTGGTGGGGGAATCTCGAATTCACAAAGGATTAATTCCGAGATAGCTCAACTACTTTAATAGGAGTAGATAAGGGCGGTAAATAGGATAGGATTAGTATCCGGGATAAAGTTGGTAAATAATCCAAGAGAATCCTAGTAATATCGTTAAAATATTAAAACTGATCTAATAGAGAGCTCAATGTAAATTAATTAATTTACAAAGCGGATATTTATTCATTTATCTGTAAATTCAGATAAACCTTAGAGGGGAAATAGGAATTTTTAATATGTCATTTAAGACATGCATTAAAAAATATATAATGTAATAAAAATAAAAATAAAATAAAAGTAAAAATATAATAAAAATTAAAAAAAAGCTAACTTCCGGTGCATGATTTTATTTTTGAATTTTTCCATAATAAACAGTCACTGTGGAAGCGAAATTATTTAGCAGAAATAATCATACGACACAGGTTTTTGTAATATATATATATATATATATATATATATAGATTGTCATTAGTCATCTGTTGGTGTATGTCAAGGATGTCATTTCTTTAATAAGACGGATGGTTTATATTTGTATTCATTTCTTCGCCAGGAATTCGCGGACACCTAGAATAATTTCTTGGTGAATTATTCATTTGCCAGGCTAGAGTTGGAACATTTACCCGTAACCCCTTCATCACTTGCAAATAAAATTTTTCATCTGTTTTTTGTTATTTTGACTGGTCAGTTCTTGTTCCATCATTCATCTCTTCTAACAGCGTCCTGAACTGTTTGTATTACTCTAAAAGACTCCATCTTCTTTAAACCTATCCGCAATGTGTCATTCTTGTTAAAAGTCAATTTAACTAGCAACTCCACCCACGTCTATTGAACAGGTTAAGAGGCTCATCCCTTGTTTCCTGTTTAGGATGTGGTTTCCGGTTTCTCTTTTCCAATCTTCTCACTGTGTTTTTTTTTTCAATTGGAGTAGATAGATCTATCTATCGCCCGGTTCACACTCCACCCACGTCTATTGAATAGGTTAAGAGGCTCATCCCTTGTTTCCTGTTTAGGATGTGGTTTCCGGCTTTCTCTTTTCCAATCTTCTCACTGTGTTTTTTTTTTCAATTGGAGTAGATAGATCTATCTATCGCCCGGTTCACACTCCACCCACGTCTATTGAATAGGTTAAGAGGCTCATCCCTTGTTTCCTGTTTAGGATGTGGTTTCCGGCTTTCTCTTTTCCAATCTTCTCACTGTGTTTTTTTTTTCAATTGGAGTAGATAGATCTATCTATCGCCCGGTTCACACTCCACCCACGTCTATTGAATAGGTTAAGAGGCTCATCCCTTGTTTCCTGTTTAGGATGTGGTTTCCGGCTTTCTCTTTTCCAAACTTTTCACTATTACGTAGCCCTCTGCACATCAGTGGCGTTACCGCCTTGCTTAGGGTGATACGATTGAAAAAAAAATCTTCGAAAAACTTCACACAAAATTTATTAAACCCATTTTGTTGGATTTGGTTAGAAATGATAAATTTGGTCGGAAATCCCATGTTGTTGGATGCGGTCGGAAATTCTAGGTTGATGGATTTGTCAGAAGAGAATAACCAGAGCTGCTTCAAGGTTATAAATATGAAGCAGTAGCAGTCATCTCTTCGCAAACACAAAATATCAAACATTGAAACCAGTGGTCTACAGATCCAGAAAACAGCAGCGTTTGTCTGACAAGATGAAAAAAATGTCAAAAAAATATTTAAAAATTGTAAAAGTGAATATGATAAGATGAGAAAAAAGTTTGCTTTGTCTGATGAGTTTTCATTTCTCTTACGACAACTGGAAGGTAAAGCCATATACTTATGGATTCATTCTGCCTTTTATTCAGTCATTTTAGTGCCATACTTGGGCGATCATGTCTTTTTCCAGACATGACTGACTGGGCAGAAGATTATCCCGCAGTAGGTTGCCATTGTATTCTGCGGTAGACTGGTTGCTATCCAAGGCTATAGAACCCAATCTGTCCTGTTATTTGACATAGCTAGAGAGGAAAGAAATGTATTATTAGGTAGTAATTAGTGGGAGACCAGTTTATTAGTTCATAACAATATAAAACCGATCCCCCATTTTATGCTCGGTGGAAGCTTTAATCATGTTTTCAACTATTATATTCAGTCAGTCAGTTAAGTGCCATACGAGATACACGCTTTGGGCAATCATGTCTCGAAAGAGACATGATTGACTGGGCAGATGATTATCCCGCAGTAGGTTGCCCTTATTTTCTGTGGTAGACTGGTTGTCAACCAAGGCTATAGAACCCAATCTGTCCTACTATTTAACCCATAACTGGAGGGAAGAGACAGATTGATATCTTTCCCAAGGGTATTTGTGCATAAGTGAATGCAAGGAATTCAACTGGAGTACGAACTCGGCTCCCTGATTTCTCGTTCCGATTATATATCCACTGCTCCACTGCGCACAAACCATTTTATTAGCGGTTCAAATTGTTGGTGGAAGTGTATTGTCTTGTGAAATATTTTTTGGCTCACTTTGGGTATCTCGTTAGCAAAAAAAGATCATTTAAATGTCGGAGCCCATCTAAAGATATTCACTTTGATAACGTGATTTTGTGACTAGGTTGTATCTATCCTCTGATTACCGATTCCTTTCAGGAGTAGGTAGCGTGTTACAAATAAAAAATAGTGACAGATGGTTTACTGGAACAAAGCAGTGAGCTTTGTGTTAAAACCGCCTCCATTTTCATCTGATCTCAGTTCTGTATAGCACATTTGGAATGTGATGGAGAGAGTAATTCAAATTCTGGACCTGAATCTAACCAATCTGCAAAAGTTAAGTGTTATGGGACCTACCCTTTTGCAACATAATGGACTCTTCTCATGATTATAAAATACCGGGAGACTGTCTCAAGTGGGACGATTTACTGAACAGTTGAGTTGGTCTCCACTTGGCAATCAGCCTGACGTGTAATAGTCTTACTTGTTTTTCGTAAATATATCTCTGTTTTCACTAACACCCGAGTTGTATTTTCCTCCGGACCTATCCTGGTCAACAACGTTAAGCAATGTCACGCCAGGACAATAATTAAATGGGTGACAGCTTGAGAAACCAAGGGCCCTTAAGCTTGGATATGAAGGTGGTGCAATGGTTAATGTCTAGGGATTAATAGGATAGCTGAGTCCCAATTCCAGTTGGGTCCGTTATATTCATTACACGTAAATACCATTTGGAAAGGTGTGAATCCAACTCTTCTTTCCCCAACTATGGGTAAATTAGTAAGACTCGTATTACTAAACTATTATTATCAACTTTCTCTATTTTCCTGGGTTTAAATAACCTGCAAAAGGTTGATAAGCTGTAGAAATGTGTCAATCACTTAAACATAACAGTAAAGGGGAAAACAGTGAGCGTTTTTTTTTTCTAGAACGTAAGTGAGTTGTAGGCTCGGAATGAGAAATCGGGAAGCCAAGTTCGAATTCCAGTTGAATTCATTGCATTCTTTTATACACAGGTAACCATGGGAAAGGTATTAATCCGTCTCTTCCCTCCAGTTATAGGTTAAATAATAGGACAGATTAGGTTCTTTAACCTTGGTCGGCAATCAGTCTACCCTAGAAAGCAATGGCAACCTACCGCGGGATAATCTTCTGCCCAGTCAGTCATGTTTCTTTTCGAGACATGATCGCTCAAAGCGTGTATCACGTATGGCACTTAACTGAATTGAATCCATGTGAAGAAGAATTTAAGCACTTTAAAAGAGAAAATAGGGTCCAACGCAGTACTAAAGAAATATAATTAATGATATATATATATATATATATATATATATATGTATATATATATCTGTAAATTTAGAGGAGAAAAGCCATTTTCACGTCAGTTTAAGGCATGGATTGTCAACGTCGTTTAAACAAAAAATGTGACAAAATTCTAATACTGGAGGCTTGGTCTAGTAAAAGAAGGGGCGAGGGAATATTAGCTATTGTAGGGTTAAGCTTGCGGAATGTTAGTAGTAATTTTTCCTATGGTAGTTAAAGATATATGGCTTGACCTTTGGGTTAGTAGTGGTAGGTAGGATGGAAAAGATAACTGTTTAGACAAATTAAAAAAATGCTATTGTGACTTAATGGAAGAATAAGCTAATAAACTTATGTTACATATAACACACACGCATATATACATACATACAAACATACATATATACATACACAAACATGAATACATACATACATACATTCTCAAAGCTTTTCTCCTCAATATTTGTCGGAAATATCTCAATTGATTCTTTCTGATTTGCTCATATAAACTCTTTTTTTCCCCATTCATCATAAAACTTTATTGTTACTTAGAGATCCTGCCATTTCAAGTGATATCGGCAACTGCACCGAATTTCTTCAAATTAGAATACTATGTCTTGGTGCTTGTTTTTCAACTGATATTTTTTTCTTAATATAAAACTAAAAATTAATTGGTATTAATTATGATAACAAAAATTGTGCGTAAAAGAAATCGTGTTTATTTAGTCAACATCACGAAACTTTGCTAAGGTAAAATTAAAATCTTGTTATTTCGTTATTTTGTATCTTATGATAGAATAACAAAGAAGAAATATTTATGAATCTAACATATTTTGCTTTCATTAAAACTTCATCAGAGAATTAAATATGGGGGAGAAAAAATTACGCTTTTTTTTAATTTATGAGTTGTTGGCTCTTCATTGCTTACTCAGACCCCCACAAATATCTCTTTTGTCAAGCAGCGTTCGCTTCTATCATTTCTGCTTCTATGTGTATTTCATAACTTTAGTTTATGTTTGTAGAATTCAGGTGATAATGTGAATTTGTTTGTAAATATGTGCGTATGCGCGCGCGTCTAGTAGGCATTTTATCCATGTCTGGTGGGTTAGGGTTTGTGGCGCAGTGGATATCGGCTTGGAACGAGAAATGGGAAGCCGAGTTCAAATATCAGTTGAATTCGTTGTATTCACTTACGCGCAAATACCCTTGGGAAAGGTATTAATCCGTCTCTTTCCTGCAGTTATGGGTTAAATAACAGGAGAGATTGGGTTCTGTAGCTTTGGCTGGCAACCAGTCTACCGCAGAAAGCAATGGCAACCGACTGCGGGATAATCTTCTGCTTAGTCAGTCATGTCTCTTTCGAGACATGATCGCCCAAAAGCGTGTATCATGTCTGGCACTTAACTGTCTGACTAGTAGATGTATGGCATGGGCCGAAATTCTAAGCAGTGACGAAGTTTTACTTGAAATAGAACGAAAAAAGACATTTATACTTAATATTAATAAAAAAAAAAAAGACTGGATATATCTAGGACACATAATGAGGACAGGGGGCTTGGAAAATATGATACGCACAGAACATATTGAAGACTAGAAAAGCAGGCGAAAACAACGGATAAACTACTTAGAGAATTTTTTGATTGTGGTTTCGGAGAAATAGTAAAAATAAAAATATATTAAAAGCTACCAAGGACGGGAAATTTTTTAGAACCATGATTGATGACGCCCAGACGAGATACAGCTACTTTTTCTTCTATGTGCCTTGTCCTTTCAGGACGTTGACGATCATGGCTTTCCACGTCTCCCTATCCCTGGTGGCTCTTAGCACACTTTCTTCTGTTACACCACGCAACACTCGTTCTGTCATCCACCTGCTGAGGCCCTTCAAATATATTATCCGCTGCTTTCCCCTGTCTCTTTTCCCCTTTATCTGGCCTGTTAGTATCAGGTTCTCCAAGCCCCTCTTCCTCATTGCATATCCCTAAAAACTTTAGCTGTCTCTTCATGATGCTCAGTATTAATTCCCGTTTATTTATTATCCTTTCCAAAACCTCATCATTGCTCACATGCTCGATCCATGATATCCGCAGCATCCTTCTGTAGAAACCACATTTCATTTGCACCATTTTTTGATTCATTTGTTTTAGATTGTCCAGCATTCACTGCCATAGTGAAGAATTGACATCACATAGCAATCCAGTACTCTTTTTTTGTTTCTGGCGAAATTGTCCTCTCTCTTAATACTCTTCTCAGCTCCTGGAATGCGTCCTTGTGCTTTTAGATATCAGGAATATAAATGTATAGAAACCGCTGTGGCCACAAATTGAGGGGTCAGTTTATATGTTGATTGTAATATGGAACTGATCCCCCACTTTATATCCAGCATCTTCCTGTAGAACCACATTTCAGCTCCTTCAAGTTTTCCCTTCATCTTTGATGATATTGTCCAGCATTCACTGCCATAGTGAAGAATTGACATCACATAGCAATCCAGTACTCTTTTTTTGTTTCTGGCGAAATTGTCCTCTCTCTTAATACTCTTCTCAGCTCCTGGAATGCGTCCCTCGCCATACCAATTCTTCTTCGGATCTCTGTGTTGCACTTTCAGTCTTCTGTTACAAGGCTTCCCAGGTATTTATTTATTTTTACAGCGCATACATCAATAAGGTCGTTGATTTGAGAATGTTTTGTGTGAAGGTGAAAGATTTTAAATTACATCGTTTGTAGTATCAGAAGGACAGATGCTTTCAAAACTGATTTTTCTATCATTCTGTCATTCTGTCATACTGTCGGATTTTAACCCATATTCTATCCCATATCAGTATCTCTTATCTATAATCGTTTGGATGTCTGCTTAAGGCAAAACAGGCTAAATCTGGTATCATACTTTTTTTAAACATTTCACCCCAAGCAAGGCCTTCCACTGCAACTATTTCGCAGGGGGTTACATCGGGGAAGGTGATGAGAAAGAGTGGTTAGACACAAGAAATGTCAGAAGAAGGTTGATAGATGGGTAAGGATACCAAGGATGAGGGTTGGGTAGATGGGAAGAGTGTTTGAGAGAATGGATGCGAGTTAGTATGTTAGGAGGTGTCCATTGACCTTACATTTAAACACCTGGAGATTGTAGCTGTCGGGGAAGCAAGTATGTGGAAGGGAACTCCGCAGGCGGGTAGTGCAAGAAAGGAAGCTGTTGGAGTAGAAATTGCGGTTACATTTTATCGGTTTCACTATAAAAGGGTGGGACCTAGTTGCCAATCTAGTATCTCGTGCAAATGCGTACCTATGGTGCACCAGTATTTTAGGTTCATCGAAGCAGAAGCCGTGAAAGTATTTACAGAAGAGGCACAGGGAAGCCTCGTCACCGCGGTGAGAGATTGACTGCAGCTGGTCAGCCAAGTCGGTATCGATCACATTACAGATTCTCCGTTGTATTTTGTCAAGAACCCCAAAAGAGAATAGCAAGGGTACCCGACCAGATGTGGCAGCAGTATTCAATATATGTGCAACCTTTTTATAATTAATATACAAGGATTTCTATTTTTTAATTATTTTATTTAAGAGATTTGACAACCAAAACACAGAGTTATTAGTTTTCTGTCGGTAAGAATTGCAAACTCATTACAAGAATTTGGTGAGTTGTCTTCAACTTTGACAAGATCAAATTTAAAACTGTTAAATTCTCGAAGGAAATTAAACTAGTTCCCTTCGTTAATGAAAATGTAACAAAGGTCTTATTAATTAGAGTCAAACTTTAGGCACAGTGCCGAAGGCATTAAACACTCGAGAATTTGCAATACAAATTTTTTAATTCTAAAAACAAATAAACTAATAGTATTTGAACCAAATTTAAATGTTCAATTGAATTTCAACGTGTCCTCTTTATAACATGGAAAACTGTTTTCGTCTGAATTAAAACGTGGTGTTCAGTCTATTTCCTTTTATCACGGGGTCGAAACAAAAAAGAAAAGGAAAGGAATGAAATCCTTGAGCCCTCACCTTTGCTTTCCATTTTGATAGTGTTAAAAACAAGAAACCTTTTTCTTTTATATTAAAACGTAATGCTTCTTGGTCTTAGATGTAGCGTTCTTTGTTCAAAACAAACCTAAGTAAAACCAACCAAAATATTTGAAATCGTCGTTCGTTTTCATGAAACATTTCAATTCACCTGGTGTTACTCACATCCTCGCTTTCTCAGGGGGAAACGTATAACGTTCAAAACCACCCCATAGAAGACTGGAATTTCTGTCAGCGTCTTTGAAGCAGCCATAGCCAATCTTGATTTGTTAGTTGGTAAAGTCCAAAGATCAAACACATCAAACGTATTTGTAATAGTCTGCTTATATAGCAAATGAATTAAAGAAATCGTTTTGAAAATGACTGGGATATGAGAATGACTTTCGAAGACTTCTTCATACAATATGATTAAATGTTCCGACAAAAAGCTTTCAGAAGGAAAACAATATATTTAAAGAAAGAAGGTTTTCGCCTGCGAAAATGAAATTCATTTGTATATAAATTAAAACTAGTCAATTTTTATAGAAAGCAATTGCTTGAGATAATAAATAAAACATCAAAGATAAGTGTCAGAAGACAGCGGAGTCTTTTATTAGACTACTGAGAACTTTTATGTACCGTGTTATTCAAGGACGTAGGCAATCCTTTACACGTTTCTGTTCCTTGCAGCTTTTAATAAATTTAATCTTTTTTTAATTCTCCCAAAACCTATTCTATCATCGATTTGCTCAAGCGCATAAAGTCTTTTACGTGCTGCTCTCCTCTGTCCCACTTTCCCTCAGACTGTCTTGTGGGTGTTATATTTTCGACTCCTTTCTTTCTTATTAAGTGGCCTCAAAAATTATAACTGCTTCCTCCTGATATTAAGTAAAGGTTTTGTTTCTATTTTCTGACAAACCTCGCTTAGATGTTCAGCATCTTTCTGTGAAACCATATTTCTGTTGCTTCAGCAGAAAATATTGTTTGGAAACCAACAAAAAAGAGTACTGAACCTTTACGTGATATCTGTTCTCTCGTATGGTAGTGAATGCTGGACAATATCCTCAAAGACTACAGAGATATGGGGTCGGATGTCAGGCTTAGAAAGTTGTTCAGTTGATATAGGTCGACAGGCATTGATGTTAGATATATAATCAGTTAGTTATTCTCTTATCCTTTTGTATTTTTGAGTACTTTTCTGCAATACTTCCTATGACTTAATATTGTTTTTTGTTACTAATTGCATATTAAACAAGTTTGATCATTTATATATTCGATTTATATCAGCTCGGAACGAGAAATCAGAGAGCCGAGCTCAAATTTTATTTGGATTCGTTGCATTTACTTACATGCAAATCCCCTTGGAGAAAGTATTAATCCGTCTGTTTTCCCTCCGACTATGGGTTAAATACCAGAACATAGTGGGTTCTGTAGCATTGA